>CACTHL010000444.1:0-166628 GCA_902712375.1 Dioscorea dumetorum
GAGGCCCACTGACAACAATTCCAGGACCCGCTTGCGCCGCCCGTGACGAGAAGGCAACCCGGCCGTCCTAGACGTAAGGAGGACCGAGTCGCAAGCGTTTGATGTCCGCGAGTTACACGGGCAGCCGCCGGCCACGCTGGGCCCGGTCACAATCGTGTAACTTGCGACGAAAGTGTCGCCGACAGGGCTTCGTAAAGGATAATCTTAAAGAGCACACATTTATTTCGCTACGACGCCCGATATTTAAACATAGAATAAACGAATTTCGTTGTACGCACTCGCGTTTTAATCGAATAAACCTAATGTTAAACTACGACACATTTAAGAAATACACACAAATTCCAGCGTACGCAGTGGATGTTAAACGGAAATATCGGTAATAAACGGTAACCAATAACGCTAAACGGGCACATCGCCTGTTGTCATTCTTTTGTATTTGAATTTCCGGAAGGAATGTAAGATAAGTGACCGCATAAACAAGAGACGTCATATTTAAACGTATTACTAGCGGCGAGTTTTACACATCTTCGGGCGGAATGTTTAACTTGAGACGCTTGTATGGTAACAACAAATTGAAGCGTACGTAGTGGGATGTTAAACATGGGGAAATATCGGTAATAAACGGTGTAACCAATAACGCTAAATGTGCACATCGTCGTTGTCATTCTTTTTGTATTTGAACTTCCTAAGGAATGTAAGATAGTGACGCATAAACAGAGACGCCATATTTAAACAGATACGGCGGCGAGTTTTACACATCTTCGGCGGAATGTTTAACGGAGACGCTTGTATGGTAACACAAATTGAAGCGTGCGCACGATGGGATGTTAAACGGAAATACTCCGTAATAAACGGTGACCAATAACGCTAAACGCGTACATCGCTTGTTGTCATTCTTTTGTATTTGAACTTCCGGAAGGAATGTAAGATAGCGACACATAAACATAGAGACGTCATATTTAAACACATACGGGCGGCGGAGTTTTACACATTTTCGGCGGAATGTTTAACGGGAGACGTTGTATGGTAACACAAATTGAAGCGTACGCAGTGAATGTTAAACGGGAAATATCTGTAATAAACGGGCTGACCAATAACGCTAAACAGGCACATCGCTTGTTGTCATTCTTTTGTATTTGAACTTCCTGAAGGAATGTAAGATAGTGACGCATAAACAAGAGACGTCATATTTAAACAGACCTACGGTGCGAGTTTTACACATCTTCGGCGGAATGTTTAACGGAGACGTTGTATGGTAACACAAATTGAAGCGTACGCAGTGGATGTTAAACGGGAAATATCGGTAATAAACGGTGACCAATAACGCTAAACAAGCACATCGCTTGTTGTCATTCTTTTGTATTTGAACTTCCGGAAGGAATGTAAGATAGTGACACATAAACAGACGACGTCATATTTAAACAGATACGGCGGCGAGTTTTACACTTTTCGACGGAATGTTTAACGGAGACGTTGTATGGTAACACAAATTGAAGCGTACGCAGCGAATGTTAAACGGGAAATGTCGGTAATAAACGGTAACCAATAACGCTAAACAGGCACATCGCTTGTTGTCATTCTTTTGTATTTGAACTTCCCGAAGGAATGTAAGATAGTGACGCATAAACAGAGACGTCATATTTAAAACAGATACGGCGGCGAGTTTTACACATCTTCATGGAATGTTTAACGGAGACGTTGTATGGTAACACAAATTGAAGGTGGAGTGAATGTTAAACGGGAAATATCGGTAATAAACGGTAACCAATAACGCTAAAATGTGCACATCGCTTGTTGTCATTCTTTTGTATTTGAACTTCCGAAGGAATGTAAGATAGTGACTTACATAAACAGAGACGTCATATTTAAACAGATAGTCGGCGAGTTTTACACATTTTCGGCGTGAATGTTTAATCTGAGACGTTGTATGGTAACACAAATTGAAGCGTACGCAAAGTGAATGTTAAACGGGGAAATGTCGGTAATACAACGGTGACCAATAACGCCAAACAGCACATCGCTTGTTGTCATTCTTCTTTTTGTATTTGAACTTCCGGAAGGAATGTAAGATAGTGACGCATAAACAGAGACGTCATATTTAAACAGATACGGCGGGGAGTTTTACACATCTTCGACGGAATGTTTAACTGAGACGTTGTATGGTAACACAAATTGAAGCGCACGCATTTGATGGATGTTAAACGGAAATACCGGTAATAAACGGCGACCAATAACGCTAAACGTGCACATCGCTTGTTGTCATTCTTTTGTATTTGAACTTCCGGAAGTGAATGTAAGATAGTGACGATGAGAGACGCCATATTTAAACTGATACAGCGGCTAGTTTTACACATCTTCGGCTGAATGTTTAACGGAGACGTTGTATGGTAACACAAATTGAAGCGTACGCAAGAATGTTACAACGGGAAATATCGGTAATAAACGGTAACCAATAACGCTAAACGTGCACATCGCTGGTTGTCATTCTTTTGTATTTGAACTTCCGGAAGGAATGTAAGATAGTTGACACATAAACAGAGACGCTATATTTAAACGAATTTTACAACATTTTCGGGAATGTTTAACGGAGACTTTGCATGGTAACACAAATTGCAGTACGCTGCGAATGTTAAACGTGAAATGCCGGGAATAAACGTGACCAATAACGCTAAACGAGAACACGCTATTGTCATTCTTTTGTATTTGAACTTCCGAAGGAATGTAAGATAGTACGACCAGACGTCATATTTAAACACACACCAAATAGGGCGGCTTTTTTATTTTTTTTGAATGTTTTATTTAAAGAAGTGTATGGTAAACACAAATAAGGTAGAAGGAAGTGTTAAACGGGAATCGTAAGATAGTCCAATTAATGACGACAAGACGCCATTAGAGTGAAATCCCAACATTTAATGCTAATTCATTACCATCTCTTTCCCAATTACATTTCAATTCAAAATCCACACGTAAGCATCAATGCACGGAGTACGTTAGGGCTAACCTTAGTGCACCCCTAAACTTCTATTTAAACAATAAACGGAAATCAAAGGCACATCCACATATTACCACACAGAGAAAGAAGTATGGGCAAGTCCCTCCTCAACGAGCTCGCCGGAGAACCCGCCTGCCGTCGCCGGAGTACTCAACCGTTAGGGAGGGCCCCGACCGCATCCCCGCCTTCTCGGGCATGGTGTCGGTTGATGGGACCACTTACTACGGCCCTTACCCCGCGAAACATCAAGGACGCCTGTAACACTGCGGCCGAGGTGGCGTACAAATCGACCTCCGTATTCCATACCCCGGGAGGATGAATACGCCGGGCCTACGCTACCGCCGATCGACTATGTGGAGGTAAGTCATACCGTAAGACTTCGCGTCCATGTTACGGGAAATTTATTTATTTTCTAAATTGTTAAAAGCCTTCATTGCGTGGCCTCGCACCGCAATCGCCTTCGACTCACACCGCGAGCACTCCAACAAATAAGAGTTGGAGTGCTTTCTCGGGAGGACATGCTCTGCCGAGCTTGCGGGAGAAGGAAGTCTCGCCCTCCTCCGAAAACTCGACCGACTAAGAACCCGCACGGCCCAAGCGAGGGAGCTCATCCAGGACCGAAGGCGATATGATAATGTTTTTTTCGCCTTTTGATGTATAAATTAGTATGCCTACGCCGGTTGTAATAGAACTCCTGCTCAACTAAAAATTTTGTGAAGGAAAGAAATTTGTTCCCCAGCTTACTTTTGATCTTTAAACCGATACGTGTATATTTCCAACATCGGCACTAAATTATAAACGTCGACGTCCGTAAAAAGGGTGGGCCACAATATTTGAAAAGCGCGAGTGTTTGTAAATAGCGAGAATAGTTTTCACACGTAGTACTCGATGTGTGAAGAAGACAATTCAAACATAAACATCGAATGTTAAGTGAAGACGCACGCTAATAAGCGATGTCATGCAATGTTAAACGGGGAGAACCCCTCGTTCTCTTCGTCGATAGTTAACCACGTATATCGATAGTTAAACGGTAAAGTGTAAGGGTAAGGATGACGGTTATATTTAAACAATGATGGCGAAGCTTCATAGATTAAATACCTCATTGATGTTTACAAAATAGGTTCAAAACTAGAAAATTTGCATTGGAAAATGCCGAAACGTCGCATGCATAAATGGAGTTGAATTTAGGCTAGTTACGTATAACGTAGTCGATAAACTATGCAATGTGAATTTATTATTAATTACTCCAATTTAATGTTGAAATGCGAGTCAAGAAAGCGTGAACGTAACCGATGCCATTTACTATATTCCATTTATTTCACCGAAAACCAATGCCTTTTTTTTTTACAAATAGTTACCAAGGCAGCGTGGAGATTACCAAGGCCCCGGTTGCCGACGATGACGCATCCGACGCAGTACCGCATACCGTAAGACTTGTCGGCTGAGTGTAAAAACAAAAAAAGAGCCACCTTCCATACGTAAACCTTCAACTCTTCATCGTGGGGCCTTCACGAGCCGTCGGGGACTACACCAGTGGTGAAGAGTTGGATTGGGTTTTC
This sequence comes from Dioscorea dumetorum, assembly GCA_902712375.1. Classification (NCBI taxonomy): domain Eukaryota; kingdom Viridiplantae; phylum Streptophyta; class Magnoliopsida; order Dioscoreales; family Dioscoreaceae; genus Dioscorea; species Dioscorea dumetorum. The sequence goes on from CACTHL010000444.1 coordinate 4,552, forward strand.
GAACACCCGGTCCGTGCACTAAACGCAAAACTTGAAGGAATAAAAGATCGAAAGGCACGTGTGGAAAAGCACGCTCCAAGATTTGAATGACAAGAAAAGGGGGGGGAGTGAGATTATGTTCCGAGTTGATGTCGCTTTGTAAATTGCGCCATCTAAATGGAGTTCTCTATATTTAAACGGAGTCGTCTCGAATCCAAACGTAGTCATTAATATTTAAACAGATTAATCTATATTTAAACATACAAACCTAAACGGTCATTTTTATTACTCACGGCGTGACTCATTAGCCAATATTAATTACTTTCACCATTAATTATGAAAACTAAAATCAGCCGCACATCTATTTCAAATTCATGTAATTTCCGTTGCGAGAAGCGTAAGTTGCGGATATTTGTGAAGCAATTATTGTCACATCGAATCGAATAGCAAACGGAGACTCGTATAATTACACCGGAACTCTAAAGAGTGAACAAAGACGAACTATAATTGAAACAGAGCCAACGAAGTTTAAACGGAGAGCAAATCATTTTGGCGAGCCTTTATATTTGAAAGTTAACACCGACTACTAACCGGATACTATTACCTTTAGCGCACAACTAATATGTTTATGTTAGGATGATGAATTACATGATAATGAATTACGCAAACTTATTTTATTGTCAATGACCGATATGTGATAATAGCGACATGAAATTTTTTTTTACCGCAACGTTAAACGTTAACAATAGCGACAAGTTAAACGACGGATTCGAAAGTTAAACGTTATTCTTAATGTGAATGGTAAGTCTTAAAGTTAAACAGATACGTAAACGGAGGATATACATTCCGAGTAATGCATGCATTCGACGAAGTGTTGTGAGATAGCATTGGGAAAGTGTGCATTGGTTAACCCGCCGATGGACGTTACCGTTATCACGTTACGATTAAATTCGCCGTTTTGGAATTCAAACGTCGAATAGTTATTGGCATCGTACTCGAGAAATAGTGCAAACGTCCGTTGAATACATTTGTATTTAAAGAAGAATCGGAAACAAGAAACGCACCCGCATATTACTCGCGAGATCTAGCAGCATGTATGTGCCAATTCTCAACGTGTACGCCGTAAGACGCACCGCTCCACGCCGGCGTACTCCACAACCAGGGGAAGGCGCCCCGGGCGCCTCCGCTCGTGGCAACGGTCACGGTGGATGGGACCACGTTTTCCGACCCGCGTAACCGAGAGAATGAAGAGGCAGCCGTAACGTTGCCGCCCCGGGTGGCGTTCTACGAGCTATGTCCCGCGCATCTTAGGACGAGCGGTGCGTCCCCGCCGATGTCTATGCGTCTTTAGAAATATTTATCTAAATCGTTCATATCTTCTTTGCAGGGGCGATGACCTATCCCCGGAGCGATTCCTCGAAGATTTGGTCGGGGATTTGACGGAAAAGAAAGCATCTCTCTTCGCGTAACTCGAGCGAGTGGTATCCCATAAGAGGGATGTGGAGAGGCCAGCTCCGTACGCGAAAATGTATAAAACGGAATGACGGTTTTTGACCTCGCTTAGTGTAGTTTTCATCCATCAAATAAGAACTTTTGCTTAGTGTGATATTTTAACTTCGTTCTTACTCTCTCGTAAATGTTAACCGTTGCTGACGCATGTTAAATGCACCCACGCATGAATTTTAAATGGAGAACAATGTTCCTTAAGCAAATTCTAACCATTCGTGCGCATGACAAGCACGGTTTAAATAGAGACGGACGCGAGTAAACCCTATCATGAAACGTTTAAATGGTAATATTCAACGGGAACGGTGATATTAAACCGAAGACGGCGAATGATAAACACAGCATTGCCTTCTTGGCCTCGATAATTCTAAATTTTAAACGGTTACAACAACACGTAATTGGTGACACACCGAAAAAATAAAAATTCCGTACTTGAGGACCCATAGCGCGGTTGATGAAGACAATTAAAAATTTACATATAATAGGGACTCTCACCTTTAAAAACAAACAGCGCAAGTAGAATAGGGTCTCACCCGTCGAAGAATAGCCGCCATATTAAACAGGGACTGTAATATTAAACATGTAACGACAAAAGCTAAACAGAGAATACCTTGTTTAACTGCTAGCTCTGCATTTTAAACGAAGACAACAACACGTAATGGGTGACATATATTGAGAAAAGAATTCCGTGCTTACGGACCCATAGCGCAGTTGATGGAGACATTTAAAAAGTTATGTATAATAGGGTCGCTCACCTTTAAAAGCAGACAACGGAAGTAGATTACGGTCTCTTTCATTTAACGACAGCCTCCATGTTTTAAACAGGGACATTGGGAGTTAAACGCTTACCACTAATATCTAAACAAGGAGTATGTGATCAACCCGGTCCCCCTGGTGTTAAACGGCAACGGTGTATATTGCACGGAGATCCGTATTGTTAAAGTGTAACACAATGTTTTAATAGTGACAGCGTCATTTTTTTACAGAAGTACTTAATTTTATAAAGCAAGCGACGACCCTCAATCGGTACCATGGAATTTTAAGCAAAAAATGATTGAATATGAAAGAATAACGAACATTATTAGATGTACATTGAAATTCTCGCCATGTCGTTGGCAAAGAATGAATTGAATCAATTGAAATGAATTTCGACAAAACTGTTTTACTTCCCCACAATGGACCCCCCCGCGTTGCTTGATGCCGGATGCTCGTCCTTCCTTAAGTATGTGGGCAGCGTACTTCAATCGCAGATAGGGGACGTCCGTGTGCGCTATCCGCAGCTTTTCGCCGTGGAGCAATTGCTCGATAAACCGCATCACGTAGACGGCGCAATCGACGGTGTTCTTTCTTTTGACGCGGTGTGTCGTCATCGTGAACAAGCGAGTGCACCGTGCCGTCGCCGTCGTGCCGTACTCCATTTCGAGACAGTGTCGAATAGTTCCCGCTGTCGCATTATACAAACCGATGTTAGAATAGAAAGCATCTATGTCACTCGATAATCGAAATCTATATTGCGAAGAGCTTACCATTGCTACCGCGTGTCCGTTGTACTCTTCACTTGGGCATGAGGTGTAATGCCCGTACTCTTTCTTGTTATTGTCGAGCACCACGACATGGAAGTGGCCATTCAAGATTATGGGAAGGATGATGATGTCAACGTCATTGACGACCTTGGTGGCATCTCCGATCATAGCCAAAGTCGTCCTCATGTGCGTCTTCCACCTTCGACATAAACAACGCCCAAGGGTCGAGTGATGGAGGCGCGCTTCTTATGAGGATATGGCTTTCTGTTAAGTGTGTCTTGTAAGATGCACATGAAGGCGTCCAACACATCATCTGTCACCATCTCTTTCCCCGTCGATCGAACGAATAGGTTGGCCCGGGTGGTGCCGACATAATCATTCCTCCGCATTGACGGAACTGCGGTTAAACGGCAACACATGCGATTGATTAATAACACGTAGACGTTAAGTGGAAACAACACATACGTAAATGATAATGTATAGGGGGTAAAAAAAGTAATATCGTTAGTTAAACGATACATTACTAGGTTATATGGTAACGACTGTAATTAAACGGAAACGCAACAACGTAAATGGGATGATCTCTATATAAACATTAACATCTACACTATCATACTTACTCGTCCATGGGGAAGTTGAGGAAAATCTTGATCGCCCTCCTTCTCGAATACGTCGAGGCGCGATTGACCGACGTATTTTTCTTCGCCGGAACGAAGTCTTTCCGCACTTCTTCATACCGCCGGGTTGGCGAAGGTGACCGATTTCTTTTTTTTCTCGGCGACGTTCCCTTCGCCCCCGGCAACAGCCTTTATTGAGATCATCCGTAGATGCTTCTTGTTGCTAGGGATCGCGCCCACACCGGATGTGGCAATGTGGGTCGGCCGTTCCTCCGTGGGAAGGAGCTCCTCCACAATAGAGGCAACGGTCTTCTCAACCGCGGCCAAGGCAAGCCCTCATCAAGGGGAAGCACACCCTCGGGTGGTTCTTCATCTTCAAAATTAGTGGCCACCACCCCGGATGCGCCGTTGTCGGCCGCGGCCGCCGGCTCCACCGCGACGGGGATTTCGGAGTCTTCCGCAGACGCGGCATTGCCAACGGGGTCTACAATCTCCGCCACCGGGCGGTGAAGTCATCAACCGCAACGGTCTCAACAACCGCATCTGCCGCCGGTGCTGCCGCCATTGTTTCATCCTCGGCCGGTGGTGGACACACAAGCGGTATACTTTTCGTCGCCTTTTGTGCAAGCCTCTTCATACGTGGCATCGTCATACGTGGCCGTCTTGGAATGGCCTTCACGACGAAGTCGTCGTCCTCAATTTCCAACGGCTCATCCGTCCCTGGACAAAGTCACGTATTTGTCCCGACCGTGCAACCCTTTCAAACGAATCAAACCTTGCCTCCAATGCCTCAACCCGAGCGACAATCTGGGGGAAAGCGTTCATCATCACCCGGCTTGCCGGCATAAAGGATGTAGTCACGTCGTCGGGCCGATGACGTCGGTTGGGCTACCGCGGTCGGGGGACTCGGGGATCCGGGTGACTCTCGTTGTCGCGGCCGGTGCGGGTGTTGCCAATTGGCGGGGTAGGTGAGGGCCTATCCGACGCCGAGGGCTGCGTGTTGGGCCGGAAGGGGGGGAACCACGTCGGCGCGAACGGACGGAAGGGGCCGGCATCTCCGCTTGCAGCCGTGCAAGTGGTTCCCGCGCAACAAAGATCCATCCGCCAATTGGCCCCAACAAAAGTCTCCTCCACAGCATTCGCCCGGACCAGCTCAAGAAACTAACATATATGAAGAAAAACAATCTCGCACAAATCATTCAATTTGATCCAAAACAAACGTATTTAAACATTTGACATATATACGTAAACGATATGGCACACATTTAAACGGAGTATAACAAGGTTAAGCGAAGACACCCAAGCGTTAAACACAAACTACATTTCCTACACGGATAAGCCTATCGTTAAACATTAACCCGCTCTTTGTAAACACATTAACACCGATTTATTACCTCTTTTCCTTCGAGAGCCGACCAACTGGTTTCTTTCGTCGCGTGCTTCCGGTAAGTACTTTCGCAAGTAGCACAAAGCACCCTTGGGGTCTTGCCGAAACGGGCTTTCTTGCCGGTTCCGGCCACCTCGTGAAACCGGATGGTCGGCGCGATCGAGCAACCCTTAATGTACCCCCCGTGTTTACCTTCCCCCCCTCGCATCCGGCTTGCACTCGAGCGGCAACTTGTGGAACGTCCTCCATAAGCCATTTGTGCGTCGCTCGCGCCCATGCGTACCGCCCCATGCTGTAGATCGTCGACATAATCAACGATCCAAGTGGGCACCGAGCATGAGGTATTCGGGAAGAGGATTGTCCCCATGAGGTACGCCATCAAGAGTTTCACAAAATCCTCCTTTCCCCCTCTCGTCCAACAAGACGCTCAAGAGTGCGCCTAATGGCGTCCCTCAGTGTCTGTCGAAGCTTTTCGAAAAATATCTCCTTTCGAAAGCCGACGGTGTCTTCTTCTTCTTAAACAGACCGCGTCTCCGTCGCAGCGTCGCACTCCATAACGAGAGCCACATCCTCGGCCTGAAGCCGAGCAGCTCGCCCGATCCCGAATTTATTGGTGCGGCCATCGTACCTCGGCAGGCGAATCGAGAAGGGCCCTCTCTTGGAATACAGCTTCCACCTCAGTGAATGCCGCAAACGGTGTCCTTTGGATGATCTCCCAATGTCGAGAGGTCATGTGGACTTTCAATTCGGCCAAGGTCTCCACCACCGGTGTCAAGTAGCATCTCCCGTTGACTAGGTTTACCGCCATAATCACAACACTGCAAAAATGACAACACTTGTTAAACAGATACATCAAACGCTACACAGAGACAAATGTTTTACACGAAAAGCTCAACACTTAAACAGAGAGATGCACCGTTAAACGGAGACAAACTCTTTTAAACACGAACTCATTTCATCACACGGAAATCTCTTTTACAAACTGCAACCATATCAAATGGAAGGGGAAACGCACATTGTAAGCATTACACAAACAACAACAACCGATATCTCTTTCAATAATCGTGTGCACAACCGAAAACCCTAAACCCTAACCCTAAACCCTAAAACCCTAACCCTAAACTAAAACCCAAAACCCAAAACCCTAAACCCTAGCAACCCCAGCCGAGAAATTCCCCCGCACACTAGAACCACGCAAAACAAAACCGACGAATATCTCTGTGTAACAGAGTACTTCATATAAAAGCCTTGCTTTAGACACAGCTTCTGCCATACCTTGAGCTGCAAACTGATGGAAGTGCAGGATAGTTGCGCACGGTGGACTGAAGTTACAGAGGATGTCGAAGCAGAGAGAGCTTCGGAGAGGGAAAAGCTGAAGAAAGTTAAGCAAAGAAGAAAAACGAACACTGCTCTCTGCCTCTCTTGGGATTCCCATTACGAAAAACCCTCCACTTCCTCTCTAACCGGCTTAATGATTGCACCACGATTTCCCATACAAGGTAGGGGCAATTCCGTCCGTGAATTTGAAAAGTAACTCCGTTAACCACCGTTTCATTCTTTGGGGGTTTGAAAATCATTGTCTTTAAAAGGAAGGGGTTTTTATGGATTTGGAAATTAACGGGGTGTTTTTGACCATTTTCTAAACTTTGGGGGTGTTTTTCACCATTATCACTATTATTTATTTAAACTTGAGGGAGATCACGTAGCCTTGTGTTATTTACAAAACAATCACATATTTTGTTGCAATCAATAATGTAGGTTTCCATCCACAAGAAGTGAAACATCCATTGAGTTTGTGATGATAGAATCATTTCATGTGTGAAATTATTTTTTCCTGAGAAATTAAAAAAAAAAATTATTTCAGTTTTGACCACTTGATATATGTTTCATAAAGATATTTATGCCCCTAACAATTATAGTAGGGAAGTAGGCTTAGAATTTGTGCATTTTGGCAGCATTAATGCACCCTAGTGATTTGGGGTCCACGTGATCAATCTCCATCCTTGAATGTCTTTCCCTGACTAGTTCTTATGTTCCGTTTTTTATCATTGAATATTTAGGCATTATTTGGATTAACTTCAAAAAAAAAAAAAAAAAAAAAAAATAAAAAAAAAGCCAGAAAGTGTATTTTTATAAGTTAAGTATTTCCAGATTCAAAATTTTTTTTATTAGTTTTTCTGCAAAAATAATAATTAATAAAAAAATTAAAATATTATTTTTTTCGAAGCTAGCCAAGTGGTGGGGAAAAGCATTTTTCGAAGTTGTTTTGGGTTATGAAATTACTAAAGAATTGATTGTGTTTTTATTTATTTATTCTCCAATATTTTCACAGCCTTAATAGTTTTCTCTATCCCCAAACTCTTTAATAATGATTTTTTTATATTGTGATGTTATTATTATTATTGTTGTTGTTGTTGTTGTTGTTGTTGTTTTCAATAATAATTACTATATTTTGAATACATAATAGTTGAGATATTATAATAATTCAATAGTTATTACTATATTTTGAATACATAATATTCGGGTTTTAAAAAATATATTCGTTTGGGCTTTTGAGCATAAGCGTAAATTTATTTTTTTAGAAGTCGCCACGAGAGGTATTTCTCGAAAACATTTCGGAGAAGCGGTTTTGGGTTGTCAAATTACCAAAGTAATCGTCACAAATAATCAATTTCTCTCAATTCTATAATAATAACAATTATATTCAGGTTAATGAGAACGATAATAATAATTATTACATAATTAATATTATAATTGTAATAATAATTATAATACATTAAGTAATTATTATGATCATAACAGTAGTCATTATCATTATTAATATCTATATATGATAGTAATATAATGAAAAATCAATGAATACCCATTTTAGTAATTTGTCATATCCAAAAATGCTTTTACAAATCCACATCGAAACAACTTCACATATATAAAAATACTTTTGCATTAACTTATCCAAACATAAACACTTAATTTACTGACAATCACTTTTTTAAAAAATGCTTATTTATAACTTAAAAAAATCACTTATGTTAAAAATCAACCTAAAAGTGTTTTTGCATTAACATATCCAAACATAAAAAAAAAAAAACACTTGAGAATCACTTTCTTTAAAAATCTTTCTACCAACGTCCAAAAAAAATTTTTTTTTTAAAGCCAATCCAAATAAAGGATTAATATATTAAATAAATAATTTTTTTTGAAAAAAAAATTATTTTTTAAACAGTATTTTTTTTGTACACACATGTTGTTGCTTGGTCTTCTATCTATAGTGATCCTTGTTTTCTGTATACCAAAAAAGAATGAGAATAAGACAATACTTCGACCATCTCAGGGATGGTCTTTCTGATTTCATTTGTTTTTTTTAATTATTAATTACTGTAAAAGAAAATTCTATTACTATTTTCTAAATCGTACTTAAAAAAAAAGTGAATCTTGAAATGTATCTTAAGGACGATTTCCTAAAGTACCACCGTCCATGATTAAGCAAGAATTATATTTTAGGACAACAATGTCCTTCTGCTTTTGAGAATCTAATTATTCTCAATTATTACTTTAAAAATAAGAGTTTAATTTACTTTTTTCCTTGAGCGTTAATAACATGTTCATTTAGAATTTATTAACATTTCACATCCGAATATTACTAGCATATTTTCGATGATGTTTTAATGGCATTTTTGTTTTTTTTTTTTTATGTTTTTAAAAAAATCAATCACTTGATGTCCTGCTTAAATTTGTCCCTAAACACTGCGACTCCTTCATGAATCATCTTTGCCGGAATTTAGCCACCAAAATAAAATCATGGCTAGTCATTATTTCTTTAGACTTAACCTTTCTCCGTTGATTATGGTCCAAGTTATGTTGTTGTTTTTGTATTTAAGTCTTTGGTTGTTTGTGATAGTTATTATTTAACATAATCAACCAAAATATAATGTCAATGAGCAAATCATTGCTTCACCGATCTATTACATGGTTTATTTTTTTTTTTAAATATATAAATATTTAAAAACAAATAAATGAAATTAGTTACATAAGGAAATTATATCAAATCGGTGATTTTTACTATATTACTTAAAATTCTTTTGCATCACATCGGGAGTGTTCATTTCGGTGTAAGTGGGGAGAAATTGAGGAAGTGGATTGGTTTCTTCCACTTCTGATGTTTTTTTTAAGTAAAGAAATGACCATTGCCCCCACTTCAGACTAAATTGGGTTTTTTTACAGTGAAGTGAGTTTCTTACAAAAACTCATTTCCTCTCACTTCCAAAGACTTTTCGTAACCGACACCGCTTACACCAAAATAAAGACCATAAATGAAAAGATAAACACTTCATAGAAGAGACACTTCCTACAAAATGAACATAGGAAGTGGGGGAAGTCATATCATCTCAACTATTTTTCACCACTTCAGAGAAGTGGCACTTCACTCACTTCCTAACTTTCTCCCACTTACACTGAAATGAACACCCCATCATGGTTTTAGCAATTTGGGTGATTTTAAAGTAATATTATATAGAAAAACAATTCAAAACAAAATAAAGCAATTCAATTATCAAAATTGTAACATCATATATATATACATATAACATTAATGAAAAAAAAAAGAAAGAAACAACTCCAATAATGCAATACCTAGTAGATAAATAATTTAAAAAATAAAAAAAGTATTTAAAAGAGAAATGACAAATAAAGTAAATGTAATTATACAATAGTAGATTACATAACATCTTTGATAGCTCTTTGAAATAATAAAAAAAATACTCTCATTAGAATTTTGCACATTAATGCCTTGCTTGTTTGGAGGTTTAGAAGATATGGTATGATATGGTTTTATGCAGAATCTTGTTTGGATGGAGGGTTTTATGCATTATATAGAACCTCCATTTTACCCCCACTTCTCAACCCTTCAAAATAGGTTGTTGGGAGGGTTTTGGTTTTTTACTAGACCAAAATACCATTTTACATTTTAGATAATTACTAACATGCCCTACATTATACTAACATGTCATTTTAATTTTGGTTTGTATTAAGAAGTTTGAATGAAAAAGTTTTAGTATTTATGACTATAACTTAATTGTAATAAATAAAAATATTATTGAAAAATTATGTTTAGCATGTATGTATTTTAAGATTTAAAAGGCATTTTTGTAATTTTAATATATAACTTTACCTTACCTTACATTCAAACGAAGCACAACATGGTTTAAAAACCTTCTTTTACTATACCATTGTCCCAAACAAAATATGGTTTACAACCTTAGATACCATACCTTACCATACCTTATAAAACCATTCAAACCTTCAAACAAACAAAGCATAAATCTCACCAACAAGCTCGTAAAATATGTTTCTCCTCTATATTATTAATATGGGGAAAGTTTAAAAAACCCATGTGGTTTTCAGTTTTTGCAAATAAAGACATGTGTGTTTTTTTTACAATTAAAACTTTGTGGTTTTCGTTTTTTGCAAATCAAGGAAAAACCGTCAACGCCGTTTGTGTTTATTTACGTGGCAAAGCAAAATCGATCTTTTCACATAAAAAATTCTTTTCTTATGTCAAATAGCCAACTAGATAAAGTTAGTTTAAGCCTCTAATTAATTTGGACTAATGGGACATAAAGAATTTTTTATGTGAAAAGACGGTTTTGCCCCCGCCACGTAAGCAAACACGAGACGGCGTTGACGGCTTTTCCTTGATTTGCAAAAACCCAAAAACCACAAAATTTTAATTGTAAAAAAAAAAAAAAACACACATGTCTCTATCTCGCAAAAACCGAAAACCACATGGGTTTTTTTTTAACTTTCCCCTATTAATACTTACCAATATTAACAACTTTTACAAACCCATTCACTGTTCAGAGTTCTAATAACTCCCATCTTTTGATTTTTTAAATTTGAGGGTTTTCAATTTTTTTATTTTACTTAGATATAAAATAATATAAAAGCTCATCTTTAAATACGACCCTTATATATATATATATATATATATATATATATATATATATATATATATATATATATATATATATATATATATAATGCAAACTATTGGCATATTTTTCTTATATAAAATTTTTTAATAGCTATAATTGATTTTGAAAATTCTAACCTATCATCTAATGCAAAACTAATAAATACAATGAAAAGTTTTCAATTACTGATATCACATTTAATGCAGATAAATACTTAATTGCAATAGAATATTATTATTTCATTATTGAATAAAATTTTAAAAAAATTTAAACTATCCTTAAAATACTTTATAAGAGGAGGTTATACAACTACTTTTAATACAAAACAAATAAATCCACTGAAAAGTTTTCAATTACTATCATCACAAATATAAATAAATATTCCATCGGTTTCCATTTAAATGTCGTTTTAGCCCTTTGCGTAAGAATTAGAAACAATAATAAACTCTTTTGGGATAGGGTATAATTTCCACCAAAATTTAAGTTAAATGACCAAATTACCTATTTTCTTGGGACTACAATTATACATGAATATGATTTCCCCCATTAATTTTTCCACATATTACATCATTGGTTTCTTTTCTCTTTTTAAAATACTCCAAGTCACATGTTTTACCACCAAATTTTTCATTTTAAAATTTTGAAAATCTATACTTATCAATGTATAAAATTTCTTCCCACTAAAATTTTTAATTTAAAATTATGGATGTATAATGACCACCAAAACTTATCCAATAAAATAAAGCATTGATAAAACAAATTTATCAATCAATGGATTTACATGAAATAAATTTATATATAGATGAAGATAGGCCACAAAGGCAGGTACAGATTCAATTGCCAGATCTTAATATTGATGTTGTTACTGTTATCGACCTCAATCTCATACCAACTTCTTCAATATTTGAGATAACTTCATCAAATTATTTACAATTCGACTTGAACAGTGCACATGTGAAAAAATTGTAGAAGATTATACTCTTATAAATTTAAACTTGAATGGCTAAGATGCACTTGATGAAGTAACTTCAACTCGCGGCAAGAAATTGCATCAGGAAATAAACTCGGATACTCATAAGTATGCTTACTCTTCTTTTCATATTATTTTAAAAAATTACTAATATGCTAGTGTAAACAAAGTAAAAATAAAAAATAAGAAGTTTTTATTTAAATTTAAACTGTTCTTTATAAATAAATTAACCTAGAATTTTACTAGTTTGCAAGAGTAAACAGAATTGGTTATGATAAAAATAAAAATTGATAGATAAGTTAACATGTTATCAAATAAAAAAGATATTCAAAATAGTAATTTATGGATACATTACATAATTTATTCATAAATAACTATTTTGATTTAAATAAATCTCTCTTTTTAATTTATCTTAAGGAAGAAGTATGTAAGATAAAAACACTATAGTTTTATTAAAATCAAAATAGTTATGAATAAATTAACTTGTAATAAGATATGATTCGAGTTTTATTTAAATTAAAACTAGTTTGCGTGGTACAAGATAAAAATAAAGTTTTATTTATTAGTGTAGGATTAAAAATATTATTGTTTATTTATTTTATTTAATTTTACGAATATGTATATTTTTTTAATTTTCCAATAAAAGAAAGTAACGATGATAATGAAAATATGGAATTGTCACTAGTACAAGATCATACAAGTGAAAAGATAAGTTTGGGTAATGAGTAACGCAGAGCGATATATAATCTACTTCTACAGAAAAACATTGATGAAAAGTTGAAAGGGGGGCGGGGGTGACAACAACTGTAGCATCACTATTCACGTTTTCATATGTACTGTTCAACGTATTTGGAAGCAATAAAAAACTACGACAATATATCTCCTCGAAAAACAGGAAATCATGGTCGCAAAAGAATTCAAATTGACTTGACTAGATTGCAAGAGATCTCTTTACATAAAAGAACAACCCTTGAATATTTATCATATGCCATGAAAGTAAGCAAGACAAGATTGTTTCACTTTCTAAAGTCAGGAGTGATACGCTGGCATTCGAATGTTATAAAACCTTTCCTCAAGGAAGAAAATAAATCATCTAGACTACAATTTTGTATATCAATGATTGAGGAAAATAGCATGCCACGTGATCCAACTTTTAAAGGAATGTATAATGTTATTCATATTGATGAGAAATAATTCTATATGACAAAAAAAATCTGATAATTACTACTTGCTACCCGATGAAGGAGATCCACCAAGTAGCCGTAAAAGCAAAAATTTTATTGGAAAAGCCATGTTTTTAGGTGCTATAACTTGCCCAAAGTTTGATTCACAAGATTCAAAACTTTTCTCTAGAAAAATTGGCATATTTCCTTTTGTCAAAAAAGAAGCAAACTAAAAGAGGTAGTGTTAACAGATCAAAGCATGAACATTGGAGACTAAACCAATAACTTCGAGAGAGAAATTGTAAGATGTTACTTGATTGAAAAAGTATTGCCCGCCATTAAGGAAAAATGCCCAAGAGAGGATCTAAGAAATCCAATATTCATTCAACAAGACAATGCAAAACCCCATATCGATGATGATGATGATGTGTTTCTCCAAGCCGTTGCACCATATGGTCTTGATATTCATTTGATGAATCAACCAAACAAACTCTCCAGATTTAAATGTGTTAGACTTTAGTTTTTTTAGTGCTATTCAATCCTTGCAATATGAGGAGTCATCTAAATCGGTTGATGAACTTATTGATGTTGTTGTGAAGTCATTCGGTGCTTTTCCTACAAAGTGAAGTCTAATCATATATTTCTCACATTGCAATTGTGTATAATTGAAATCATGAGAGCAAAGGAATCCCGTAAATATAAAAGTCCTCATATCAAGAAGGCAATGTTAGAATGTGAAGACAATCTTACCATTCAACTAAAATGCCCTTTTGCAATGCTTAAAGAAGTTCTCAATTATTTAAGCTAAATGTAGAAGTAATCTCTTGTACAACATTGCAAAATCTAATCCAATTTTTTTTTAGATGATGATATGTTTCTTACATCAAAATGACTTCTTCAAGACAAATTCGCAAGTCATTTTATAAAACATTTCATTTTCATCCATAAACCAAAATGTGTCGGAATATATGGCCTTCACAAAATATCATATTCAAGATTGTAGACAAACCGCGTTTAATATATATATATACACTATATTTTTAAATCTATGGCTTGTAGATAACAAATTCTTAAAGAAGTGCTTGAAATTTGTTAACAACTCCACATAAATTAAGATGAAAGCACACTCAACACCCCCCCCCCACAATTCAAAACATCAAGAAACTCAAAATCTAATTTTAACAACAAAAGCCGTTGCTAAAATAAAGGTGATAAAATTTTGGATGATAAACTTTTAACATGACCTTAACTACTTCTTACAATTCTTTTTTCTCAAAAACTTTTTCTCCTCAGGGAATTTGTTCAAGTCAAATTGACTCGGTACATTCAAGTTGAAACGTCGTACATCTTTTTTTTTTTTTTACAATAATCTTTTCCTCCAAAGCTTCTTCTCGTTCTTCAGCAGATTTGTTCAAATCAAATTGCTACTACATTTAGACCAAAACATGGTGAATCTTTGTTTTCTTCTTTGGTAAACATTATATCAAAATCGAACGAAGGTTTAGACCCCACACCTATGAAACATAGAGTCTTTACATCTTTTTATTTTCTTTGTTGATCTTTTACTTAAAACTAAGTTTATAAAATATTTAGTGGATTTCATTAATAGAGTTTGGAAATTGAAATTACTTGTTAAATAAGGATAGAGTTGGGGAAGAAAAGAAATCTTATCTTGGTAACATAAAATGAAAATTATTTTAGAATTTTTTTTACTTCTTAAAAAGACATGTAATTCGTGAGGAAGTACTTGATTACAATAAAATATTAATATTCAATTATTAAATAAATCTTTTTAAAAATTTTAAAACTATTTCTTGAAACACTCAAAAAGGAGATTATATAACTACTTTAATAACGTGTCTAGATTGTTACTAGAGATGAAAGCAATTCCAAAAATGTTGAAACATACCTGCATGCATATATAAGAAAGTATTCTTTCATATATAAATATAATAATTACATAAATATATAACTCTCATTGTTTTTTTTTTTTTTTTGAAAGAGATGATAAGCACCACAAAAGAATAAACAGATACAGAAATGCATCAGTTACGGTGGCTTAATATTCTTAAAAATTTACCATGTGGGGTGGCTAACATGTGTGGCAATGACGATCCTCCACATCGTCCAAAATGATGTATCATGGACTCGTAATCCCAAGATTATAAATTTCCTAGCCATACAACCCCTGGAAAGGTGAAGAATATGGCTCCTCTCACAATGGACCTGATTAATAATATATGAATATATAATATAATATTTCTATAGTATTATATAGTTTTTGCACTATAGTGTTTACTATCGAGAGTAAGGGATTTCAGTCCTTGAGCTATCCATTCACCATTTTAATGATATATCACTTGATAACCAATAATTCTCTTATAACATACATAGTCATATAATAAAATTTATTTACTTATTGGTGAATATATAAAAAAAACTGATAAGAGATTTTAAAACTTCTACTTTTTGGTCTATTGACTTTAGTACTTTGTTTAAAGTATTTGTATCGCCATGTGAAAACAGGTTTGAGATAAATAAAGTGATGGCACATATATAAATATATTATGGAATTAAATGTGTATATGAGTTTTAATTTTTGTTAATGAAATATGAACCGTCCATAAGTATGTGCACAAATGTGTAGTTAATCATTTAAAATACATTAAACTCATATATTTTGGGGGCGGTGTAAAGAAATTCTCACATTTAATTAATTAATTGATTATTATTAATATAAAAATTTAGTGCGATTTCCACCATTAGCTTCTAATATTAAAAATCCAAGTGATTTAATTTTAAAAATTAATCGAGCAAAGGGAATCGTTGGTCAGTGTATAAAGCCGCCGCAAGTGGCCATCTTGGCGAGCTGGAGCCTTCTCATTAACCGTTCCGATTTCGCCACGTGTTCGGGCCAGAGTTGGGTTGAACAAGGGTGGGCCACCCGCCCCCTCAACGGAACCGGGCCCCACACTCGATGCCACGCGTCACGACAAACACAAGTTATTCCCAGGTCGGCCTCGAAGCATGGGACACCGTGGTCGGTGGCCCCCACCGAAAGAACTCGTGGACAAGAAATCAGCCGTACGTTCCCCCCGGTCTCTTTCCCGAGATTGGCTTCACCGCATCGCACCGTCGATCTCACGTTGTGCCGCAATCTCGATAAATGCCCCAAATAAATTAACGGTTGGCCGAGTAAGCCATTCGATTAACGCCACGTAGCACCGTTACGCGAGCCTAACCGCCCGATCTTACAATTTGTTTAAATATTCCATTATTGTTTTTCCTTTAAAAATACTGAATCTTGATTACTAAAACATTTCAAGCACTACATCATAATAAATGAAAATGAATATCAACATAAGAAGTTTAGGAAAATAACAATTATATATACGGCATCAAACAATTATTAGTTTTTTATATTTAAATAACTTTTGATAATATTTTTAATAAAAAAAAATATATGTATAGAAGTATATTAGTTATAATAATTTAAATTTTTCTTAGTAGACTCGTGCCTTGCGAGTTAATAAGCTTGAACTCGAGGTATTCTAATCGTAAAGTATGACGATTACTGTTGAGCTACTTTTTTGTTCCCTAAATACATATATTTATTAACTTTTAATTATAATATAATAGTAATTAGAAAAGTTCATAATAATCATATTAATACTCATTTCAACTCCATAAAAAGATCTTTCCAGAGAGAGAAAGACTACTCGGGATCTCTGCCCTCTGAAAGTAAGTCACATTTTCGAAAAATAATAACGACAATGATAAATAATTAAATAATTAAATAATTAAAAAAAGTTAATAACCGTGACCGGCCATTAATATCAAGCGTGTTCACAGGCTTCAGTCCACCTCAAAAACCTCCTATAAATCTTCCCAGAAAGCAAAGTCCATTCCAAACACTTTGCCAACTTTTGCTCTAAGATCTGAAGGTGCACTAAAAGATTCATAAAGTTGATAACTTTATATATACTTCTTAGTTGCAGAGTTTGGGTATGATCATGGGGACTTTGGTGGACTTCACTAGCATGGGAGTGAAGCTCAATGGGTGCATGAACAGAGTGAGGAATGGAGGTGTTGGTAGCGTGGAGAGTGAGCTTTGGGGTGAATGTTTGGGAATGAGGTTCAAAGGTGGGAGCTTTCAGAGCAAATTGGGAGGAAGCGAGAGATGTGGGAGTTGGAATGGAAAGGGCAGGAAAGGAGTGGCATTCAATGTTCTTACTTCAGATGTTGACCAGGAGACTATGGTAAGCTTGATCTCTTAATGTTTTGTTTGGGCGTTTGATTTGTTGATTTTTGTTTTTGTGCTTTGATTCCAGATCTTTCAGGCGCCTTTGTTTGGGAGTAAGAAAGCAGATCCTAAGAGTGTTGCTTCTATTATTCTTGGTGGTGGTGCTGGGACACAGCTTTTTCCTCTCACCAGTACTAGAGCCACTCCAGCTGTAAGAGAAATCTTGATTCTGTTTTTTAGATTATATTTTGATGGATTTGTTTTGGTTCTTGTTCTTATTGTGATTTGTTTGACTCTTGGATCTTCATGAGGCAATTTTACGAGTGTTTTTCCATGTTCATTTTGTTTGTTCTGAATAACATCTTCTCGAACTGTTTGTTGATGAAATAGGAAGATCAATCATAAGATTTCTGTGTTAAGAGTAAAAATTATGAAATTTGTTGTTTTCTCTTCTTGATTCTCTTATTTCTGTCATTGCTTTGTTTTTGTTTTGTTTTTTTTTTTTCTATGTTCTGCGAATGAATTAGGGAGGTTGTTCCATGCATTCATTATTGATAGAGATATTTGACAATTTGAACATTTATTAAAATGAGACAAGCTGGTTTTCTTTATGCGAAAGTTGTCGTAAAATTTAGTTACCATGTAAAGGGCAGGTCCTAGATCAGCTTTTGAAGATATATCTTATTGCATTTTGGGTGTTCCTCAGTTCATTTGTCAACTGTGTATGCCTGATAGAATCTTTCAAGTTTGTCAGTTATTTATTTGATTGCTGTCAAGATATTGAGCTTACTTTTAAACTATCAGTATACACTATGCTTATTTTGAGCTGTGTAGGTTCCGATTGGTGGTTGCTACCAACTCATCGATGTTCCGATGAGCAACTGTATCAACAGTGGCATCAACAAGATATTCATCATGACACAGTTCAATTCCCAATCCCTTAATCGTCACATTTGCCATACCTATCATGGAGGTAGCATCAGCTTTGGGGATGGATTTGTTGAGGTGAATTTCTTTACACTTAAACTTCACTGCCGGTTTGCCTTCTAAGCCTTGCAAATGGCAACAATCAGTTTTGTATAGACCCTTAGTAGTTAGTCTCCTGTTTTTTTTGGTTTTATGATGACAACATGAACTTTGTCTTATATTATGAACAGGTATTGGCAGCGACTCAAACACCGGGTGAAGCAGGAATGAACTGGTTTCAGGGTACAGCAGATGCTGTGAGGCAATTCATCTGGGTGTTTGAGGTGTGCAATTTGGTCAACAAACAATGATGGTTAAATTTTTTGACCTTGATATTTTAATCCATGCTTTTATTCATCATGCTTTCAGGATACCAAGAACAAGAACATAGAGCACATATTAGTTCTATCTGGTGATCACTTGTACCGTATGGACTACATGGACTTTGTGCAAGTATGTCTTCACTGGATTATTAGTTACTTTACTTTCTAAATTGCGATCCGTGGTAGTTTTTGACATCTTTACGAAGTGTTTAATGAATGCAATTGCAGAAACACATCGACACCGGAGCTGATATTACAGTTTCATGTGTGCCGATGGATGACAGGTATAATACATGCATTAAAAAGATTATTCACTATTTTCTTAACTTTTAAGAAAGTTGACAGATCTTTGAATGTAAAAGATGACGGCATCCAACTCTTTCAAATTGAAAAGAATCGGAAAGTATAATACTGGATCATCTAGCTCTGAATTGAGATTAAGATATGCCCAATGCATGTTTCTCTAATTTGCTATATTGAGTTGGTATTTTATTTTTTATAGCCGTGCATCTGACTGTGGATTGATGAAGATTGACAAGGCCGGCCGGGTCACTCAATTTTGTGAAAAGCCCAAAGGTGCTGATTTGGAAGCTATGGTAAGCTGATACTGTTCATCTTCTTTGTATCGAATTTCCCGCTAACCCATCAAAATCAACTCATTTGAAATGTTTGATTGTAGAAAGTAGACACAAGGATTCTGAGACTGTCTCACCAAGAAGCCTTAAGGTACCCCTATATTGCATCAATGGGAGTGTATATGTTTAGACGAGATTTTCTTCTAAAGCTTCTGAGGTATGTTGGACAAGTGGTTGTGAGGAATTAGTGCTCTTCATAACAATCAATGTTCTCACTTAGATGTGTTTTTTAGGTGGAACTATCCAACATTGAATGATTTCGGGTCTGAGATCATTCCTGCGGCTGTCAAGGAGCATAATGTGCAGGTGAGGAACTTATTTGTTGACTCTTTCCAGTGATCTCTGCTTTATTTTGTGTTAAAAATCAACAAATTTATGAAGTAAATAGCAATGGCCCCAGTCCACTTTCTCCTGCATCATGTGCTATTCTTTGTAAAATGCTTGCTTCTCTTGTCAAGGCATATGTATTCAACGAGTACTGGGAAGACATTGGAACAATTAAATCATTCTTTGATGCGAATTTGGCTCTCACAAGTCAGGTTTGTCTTGACATGGCCTAATTTTTATCAGCTAAGAGAACTCCAGACATCAGTTTGGTGTTTGTCGGAAGTTGGAAGTTCGGCTTAAAATATATTCTTTTGTGATATTTTTTTAAACAGTCTCCCAAGTTTCAGTTTTATGATCCAAAGACTCCCTTCTTCACTTCCCCTCGATTTTTACCCCCAACCAAAATGGATAAATGCAAGTCAACGGCCTTTGGGTCAATTGGCATTTGGGTCCCCCGTGAGGACGCTTCGCAAGTGGCGAGAGTTCGAATCCTCGGGGTGAGGGTGCATGTCTGAGAATTGTGAGCACGAAGGGCGGAATGGCATGCGCACGCCCTGTCTTAGTTTAGCGGGCCCGTTAGGGGTTTCGTTCTTCTTGACAAAAAAAAAAAAAAAAAAAAAAAAAAAAATGGATAAATGCAAGGTATATATGTCGATTTAATATATGTCAACATTAAACACTACTTTATTTTTTACTTCCAGGAATCTTACATTCATCCGAAATTTGCAGATTACAGATGCTATAATTTCACACGGGTGCTTCTTACGAGAGTGTGCCGTTCATCATTCAATCGTAGGAATCCGCTCACGTCTGGAAACTGGTGTAGAACTTAAGGTAAGTTCATAGAAGTAATTTTAATCTGAATTTCCTCTTCATAAGTCCTTTTCATCTACTTATAACTATATAGCTTTTACAAACAAGTCAATTGGAGCCGTGAAAATTTCAACTATATCTCTGATTTCAATCAGAGCTTTTGCAATATACATACAAGTTTGTCTAATTTGACCTTGATAATTAACACATCCCAGGATACCATGATGATGGGTGCCGACTTCTATGAGACTGAGCTTGAGATTGCATCTCTGCTTTTAGAGGGTAAGGTTCCTATTGGCGTCGGAGAAAATACTCGAATCAGGTCAGATCAATGTCAAAATAGACGTACAAATGTTAGTTTTATTTCGTATTGTTTTCTTGATGGTTTTGTTTTGCTGCAGAAATTGCATTATCGACATGAACGCAAGGATTGGGAAAAATGTGGTGATTGAAAACAAAGATGTATGTATAGTCATGCTTGAGTAATTTATATCAGTCAAAGATATTAATGCTTAAGAGGCATCATCTAATATATTGTCTACTTATGTTTATAGGGTGTCCAAGAAGCCGACAGACCAAACGAACGCTTCTACATTCGATCGGGGATAGTGATAATCTGTAAGAATGCAATCATCAAGGACGGCACCATCATATGACGTTTATTAGAAGCTGCAAATCATCGACATGATGAAGGAAATCCCCCCGATAGAATGGAAGGTCAGAAATCTTAATGCTGTACAATAGACCTTCATCGAACCTGCATCGCTGCTGTCCACTTATGTAAAAATTAGAAGTGTTCGCTTCCATTTCCTGTTTTGCTAGTGATCAATAAATGTTTTAGCAGCATGTTGCTTGGTTTTGTGAAAAGAATTACTAGTACAATAATTTCAAAGCTGCTGTGAATATCCAGTCTCTCATTATGTTATATATGGTTTGTTTTTCGGTTAATTTGTTTGTTTAAAAATGTGTAGATTCATCAACTCTGAATTCAGAAATCAAACTCTGCAAACCTTCAGTAATAGCTTCCAAATTGTGACAGAATTCAAACAATAGAAACATTTCTCTCCTGGATGAACTTACAAACATCACAAAGAGAACACAAAGTTTTACGCGGCCAACTTTCGGATATACTGAAAAAACTGTTATCATGGATCAACTGAACTTAGTTTCCTGCACCTTTTCCTTTGTTACTAGCTTGCCATTGATTGTTTCTGATGGCCTTGGCTCTCTTCAACCTCTCAATGTTCCTTGCCCGGGTGAACAACTTCCCGAGAT
This sequence comes from Dioscorea dumetorum, assembly GCA_902712375.1. Lineage (NCBI taxonomy): Eukaryota > Viridiplantae > Streptophyta > Magnoliopsida > Dioscoreales > Dioscoreaceae > Dioscorea > Dioscorea dumetorum. The sequence continues at coordinate 26,251 of CACTHL010000444.1, forward strand.
ACCGAAGCTTGCGACACTGACTAGTGATTATCCTATTTGTCGAAGTGTTATCGTTCAATATGATTTCATATCCATCTCTGTATGAATCCATCCCTTGCGCCAGGAGCTGCCAAAAGAGGCCACCAGCAGTTGCACCTCCAGTTCTAGCAGAATAGTAAATTTTCGAGTAAACGATACCGAACAATGCATCCCTTTGGCTATTGCTATAGCCCGGGTCTTTCCATGACTTCCCGAACTCCGTTAGCAGCAATGGCTTATGAAGAACATTGCGGGCGTCTTGAATGTGTACGTCGAGCCAATTGTTCAGGAACGAAAGCTGTGTTTGGTCACTCGCACCGGATATCCTGCTCAAACAACAGAATTCTTCAGTATCATGATACATTTAGTAAACAAATTGCTTATATGAACATACAGTTACTTTTACCATTGATCAGGATATGAATGGACAGTGGCAAAATCTATGCCAGGAATCAAATTGTTTGAAATGAAATCGGTGCCTATTTGGAAACCAGGATTGGATTGTAACATCTTTGATGACGATTGCCCGTAGAACCCTTCCAAACCAGCTTCAAGCAAGTGATTACTGTCTATAGATTTCACATGAGCAGCCATTTCAGTAATCCATGCCTAAACATAGAAACGTACAGAAATAATTTGTCAGTCATGTTCAAGTAATCAGAACTATTCTCATGAAGCTTTACATTGTAAATTTGTAATCCAATAACCTGAATGCTTCTTCCTGAGAGATCTGATGGGCATCTAGGCTCATTCATAAGTTCCCATGCAAAGATTGTTGGATCATCCTTGTAAGCAACTCCAGTTATTGTATTGATTCTTGAAAGAACAGTCTAGGAAAGCAATTTTTTTTTTTTTTTTGGAAAACAAAGAAGGTTAATGAAAATGAACTTTGTAAAATGCTCATAAATAGCAACACAAGAAGGGTTCTACCTTTACATGATTCTTGTAAAAGCTTTTAACAAGGGGATTAGTGAAGAACTCATCATCAGACTGAATGTACTGCCCTTGATTTCTAGCCCATTGAACATACTGCTTCTTTCCACCAAAGTTGTCATAGTTATTCACCAAACTAAGAATAAGTTTAAGCCCATATTTCCTTGCCTCAGAAACCACAAAATCCATTCCCTGAAATTAAAAATAAAAAAAAAAACATCTTTTAAAATGATGAACAGTAAGAAGAAGATGTGAACAAAAAAAAAAAAAAAACAAAAAAAAGGGAAGATGTAAGACCTGGAACATTTGTTCATTGTAGGAGCCAGGGGAGTACTGGAGAGCAGTGGAGCCACCATCACTGAAACCCCAAGTTCTGGCAACAGTGAGGCCATGGATGGAAGCTTGTTGGAAAGCAGAGGAGACCTTGGATCTTTGAGCAGGGTCTGAAGCAAAAGACATGAGCCAGTAAGCATTGAAGCCATTAGCAAAGAATGGATTGCCATTGAGGACAAAGTGAAGTCCTTTGGTCCTAATGAAGCCTCCTCCCACTGCTTCAACTTGGTGGTGCTCTCTCATCAAAGTTATCAAGAGAATCACCATGAAAACCTTCTTCACTTTCTCCATTTTTTTTTTTTGTCACTGTTTATCTTCCTCTGTTGAGTGAAGAATGGAAGAAAAGGAAGTGTGGTTTGTGTGTTTTAAATAGATCTCTGTGAAAGGTTGGTTCATGTGAAGAGAGCAGAGTTTAATGCTCTCAAGTACCTGCTGCTGCAATTTTGCTGTTTGCAGTTGAGAAAGAAAAGTGTAGCTTTACTAACATTTATTATTTATTTATTTTAAAGTTAAAAATTCATTACTTCATTATTTTAAACTTTATGTCATTGTTGCCATAATTATAAATATGATATAAATATAAGTAATTGAGATGTTGTCACATTAATTCACATGCATGTTAGTTGTTACTTGTTACCTTATATAAAGGCACATGCATGCTTACTGTATGAGCTCAGTGAAAGAGAAGGATCTTGATAGTGATGGTTTATAAATTATGATATCAATGTATTAGTGTTTATATATATATATATATATATATATATATATATATATATATATATAAAGTATTATTTTAATATATAACAAGTTATAAGAAGATTCTATACCATACGTAACATTATGTTTTTTCTCATATGAATTATACCATGCTTCCCTGGTAGGCAAAGACAAAGAAAATGCCTACTTTGAATCACCATCTTTTGAGCTTTACTATGAGTTGTTTATACACTCAATTGAATTAACATGAATACACACTCATATAAAGGACAAAAAAAACAAAGAAACTAAAGAGTAAAGTAAAATATTATAGCACTAATCGAAAAGATACCCAGAATAAATATCAATTTTACGTGTATAAAATACATACTTCTAAATAAATTTTACCTTCTTGAAGAATTCCCAAACCGACAGCATTAATATTATCAAATTGAATCACTATATATATATATATATATATATAAACCACCGACACAAAAAATTGAAGCAATTCGCAAAACCGATAAATATCAGCAAAGATAAAAATATTATATATATATATATATATATATATATATATAACCAACAATGAATCAAAACCATGACCAATTAATCAATTGTTCAAGCGAAGGTAGCTTGTTAAGTAACAAATATAATAAAAATGGGTCCCTTAAAACCGGACAAGATCCCCAAGGCTCCAAAAGACAAAACCTTGGATTTGGTTCAATTCTTTGCCAACCAAGTGTCAGCCGTTGGATGCGTTTTCCCAACAAACCTTTTATCAATTGCCACGTGTCCAACATTCAGGGGACGAGGCGCGCGTGGGACGCACGTGATTGGTCGGCCACTGAGCACGCACGGCCATGTTCCGCCATCTCCATCACGCCTTAAACGGGACCCACTTTGTTACCCCGCTCTTTAAGGTGAGAAGATCTGACCGTAGGATCTCCGTGATCCTGGTGAAAAGCGAGAGATTCGGCGGAACGGACGGTTGGAATTGGGTGGTCCCATTTAGGTGAAGCAGTTGAAGCGTGGATTACGGTGCCGACAAGTTAACATCCTTCTTGGAAAAAAACAACCAAACTTCTTCTAAGAAATCCTCTGTTAAGATATTATAAACCTAATTCTTCTTTTCATTTGTTTAAACACAAAAAAAAAAAAAAAAAAACAGTAATTCTCTATTATACCCCTCCAAAATCAATTAAAATATCCTCTTATAATAAATAAATATAAATATTTTTCTACAAGCGAATTTCTCTAAAATGGAGTAATTCTCATTTATAAAAAAGATTTTTTACAAAAAAAACACACCCTGATTTCTCATCCTTTTCTTAACGCAGGATGTGATTGGATACATCCTTAAAGTTTGAGCAGTCTTGATCAAGCATTAATTATTTATATACAAAAAGATAAAAAGAAAAAGATAAGAGCCCTTGTGGATAATGGATCCTATATTAAGTCTCAAGAAGATAATGCAAGTGTGACCACAAGAGAATAATTTCCAAATTATATATAAAAATCAGGGCTATGTGTTGGATTCTTATTATACAAATTATTTGCAATTATAGAATTTAGCTATTTCCTATACAATTACAATTTTTGCTTCTAAAAAGAAAATAATGCATGCCTCCAATAATTAATTCTCTCATAATTGGCTACATTTCGACCTAAATTTACTTCTCGAAATACATAATGTAGCTAAAAAAAAAAAAGAGATTTTCTAGAAACTTTCATAGTTTTAGCATGCAAAATTCAATACAAATAATAAACACTGATAATTCTATCAAATGACTAAACGCTTTTCACATGAAAATTATACCTAAATTGAGTAAAACCCTAGCTCCTAAAGTGTTGCAATGAAGAACTAACAGGCATTCTAATACCACAAAAGAGATAATGCACAGCTGGAACAGAAACATGAATTCCTGAATATTGATTGATTTGGAAGAGCATGAGAATGACAGAGGATAAAAGCTAGACAAAGTAAATCAGAAAATTTTGATCTGACCATCATAGCCATAATTCCTTAACAAGTCTTCATCTTGACGCCAATTTCCTCTCACTTTAACCTCCACCTGTTTAATCCACAAAAACATAAGGCATCTATAGTAGTATTTTTTCACCAAAAGCATCTAAAGTAGTATTAAAGAAACATGGGATTCTCTTGCTGTTGAAGAAACGAAAAACATTGGATTTTATTCGGTACCTCAATATAGACTTTCTTCTGAAGGAAATCTTCAATATCAAGCCTTGCAGCTGTTGCCAATACTTTTAAAGCTTTTCCTTCCTGGGATTACAAGGGGAATAAATTAGATTTGACTTCAAAATGAAGGTTCTGTGACAAAGCATGAAAGGTAAACAGAGAGAGTGAGGTGATGAAGTTTGTAACCGTTAAAAATTCAGATGATACTGAATACTGAATTATAAAATATTATAATGACCATCTCTAACATTATTAGAAGCAGATTCTAAAAGCTGAAAAAAAAAAAAAAACATGTATGACTGAAGTTTTTATTCTTTATCTTTTGAACAAACCTCCCAATTGTAAGATGAGGAAGTATTCACACCAGAAAAGCCATCCCTCAGTGATGCACTGATTGAAAAAATAACAAACTTAAATGCACCAATATGAGTAGAAATATTGATTTTTTGAGTCTCATGCCATTGGATCGCAGTCAGAAGAACAATTTTTTGAATAAACAAAAACATAAAAAGTTTGTAGTCAAATGCGTTAAATCTCCCTTTGGAGGGTTGTTTTTGCAAAATGACAAATGCGCAGAATACGTTCAAGAGGAAGTTTACGGGTGCTCAACAACTTGTTCAAAGTCAGTCAAGAAGCAGTAAATGCAACTTTCGAGGCATATATACAAGGCCAATTTTAAGTCTTTGCATATCGAGGAAAATTTAGCATTTTCCTAGAATGAAATTCTCTTAGTTTCAGAGGAAAAGGTAAGTGATCTGTATTTACATTGAATGCTGTTGCAGTTAGGTGATATCTGAAGTAATGGAGCTATTGCCTGTATTGTTCTATTCTCCGAAGAAAGGAAAAAAGGAGTTTATATATTGTCAAGATATTAACTACATAAAGACCACCAACTCACAAACTTCATAAAAATTAACATGCACATACCTTGCCAATAAGAATAATTTTCTGAGATTCTTTCTCAACAACAATTTCAACACGAATGTATTCCTTTGAGGCGGGCCTGCTAATGTAGCTTACAACATTGACCTGTAGGCAGAGGGAAATATGAATGTTTTCCTTATGGGATATAACAAGAAAAACACAGCTACTCAACTGATGAGTTGAGAAATTAAAACATAAAAAGTAAAACCCTAGTACCTGGCATGCATATGGAACTTCTTTTCTATATTGCATAAATATTTTCTCTCTTACAATTTCAGCAACAAAAAATCTCTCAGGATGTTCACTAGCTATATCCTGAAACCATGAAAAGTATTAATAAAAAATCAAATATCAAGAAAAAGGAACACATGAAATTAACAAAAGTAACTATTGTAAAGTCAATGGAGAAAAATTGGGCTATTGCAAGACATGAATGTAGTTTAATACGATGTTAAGGTGAATAAAGAATTGTGTCAAAGATGTAGGTTCCAAAATCTTTGAATTTACTAAGAGGTCTAGTGGTAAAAGGAAGTCAGAATAATGCCAAGATGAGATGGATTATTTCCCAAATGGTCCTAAGTTTGCCTACTAAATTGAACAGGACAACACTTTCACATGTCAATGATGGTGGTTGACAAGCTAATTCAGGTCCAAATTCAAGCGCATAAGAAATATTATGACACTTATCAATAGTCAGGTACCTTGGGATAATAAGAAGGTCCTAAAGGAAGCTTTGACAGTATCCAGTCCTTGACATCATCCACTCCAGCGCCATATTTAGCACTTACAGGTATGACATCATCAACATCAGTAAATTTCTGATACCACTGAAAAATGAGCAGCTTGTGAACATAAATGGATTAAAAATCACTGACATATTTAAAATAAATAAAATGAAATTTAAATCCACAGAATATGAAAACCCTAAAACCAACATCAACAGATGAAAAATATACCTCAAGCTTCTTTGCAATTTCTCCTGGCTTTATCAAATCCTTCTTATTCAACACCAACAAAATGGGAAGCTTGTCTTTGAGCTCGGCCACCCCTTCTTCAAGAATTTCACCAATCTGAAACCAAGATCACTGGTTATTAAGGTCCTCGAGGAATTTAAAATATTCTCTACATTGGAAGGAATACCTTCTGAGGCATCTTACTGGCATCGACTACAATCAGAGCACAGTCTGCATTAATTGCAGCACTTCGAACATTTCTCATCATCATAGAGTCTAACTTATGCATTTGCTTTTCAATAACTCCAGGCGTATCATAAAGAATCATCTGCAAACTAACCCATAACTCAGATAAATAACTACAAAAGCTCCACCAACAGTACTGTTTAAGGTGTCTAACCATTGAAAGCATAATACCTGATATTCAGCCTCAGAACATATGCCAAGGATTCGATGCCGTGTAGTTTGAGGCTTATCTGTAACTATTGAAAGCTTTTGACCAATCATTTGATTTGAAAGAGTGCTCTTTCCAACATTTGGCTTACCTAATACTGCCACATATCCTGCAACAAGCGCACTTAGACATGTAATAATGAATTTCTTGGAAATGAGTTAAAAAAATTATATGGGCCCAAGGTATAGTGGAGATGAGAAAGTTGTCTCGATCTTCAGTTTCTCTGTTTCTGTTACATTATAAGGAAATTGATAGAAATGCCAGTAGGAAGAAATTGTAACAAAGGTTTATTGAGAATAAAAAGCAGAGTAATTCTTCCAGACCTGGAAAAGGAATTATGAAGCATTTGACATTCCTGCGAAGTCTCATAATCACCAAACATTCGGAATGTCAATTATGTGTCAATAACATCATCGTCGAGAATTTTCTAAAGATACACTTGGGTTAATCACTGCAGTGCACTGCATGAAGGCCATGGATTGGACCATAATATATAACAGTAGAGATTTACCACTGGATTCTGAAGTCCTGCTGGGTATTTGAAGATGACTAGATCCACGCACTGTATTACAATTCATAGAGATTCATAAACAAGTATAAGCTCATAAAGATCTTATTTTCTTGCAAAATGCAAGATCATTAGTATTAATCTTCATTCTCAAGTGTAACTTCATAAGCATTTCGCCTTCTGCCTCTGCATGTCAAGTACTGCTTTGATTCCAACAACAGCACAGTCAGATTTATCTATTAGTTGCATATATTAAACAGCCTTTTCACGCACTGATGCACCACGCTCTACTTCAGCTTCACATAAAGCTCATTAATTCAGTATATCTGGTCAGTTCCTCTCTGACTTGTCCCAATGCTTGCTTTTTGGTAAGTTATCAAAACATTAAACACAGATCCTTTTTAAATTTGATCCTTTTCAAGCAAACCCAAATAGTTCGAAAGCCTTCTTAGAAAGCATGCACTACCTCTGGCTCCTTAAGATATAAATTCCCTTCAAAATTACATCAACCAAAGAAGGTAAAGTCATCTTGTGCTAACAGCCATCATGGAAGCTAAATGAAACAGACAGAGAGCCAGGAAATATACTACATCTCACAAAATCCCATGATCTTTAAACTTAGGCAAGAGGAAACTATTCAAATTTCCAAATTCAATATGCAGAACATCTTTTAGATAGTCCCAATAAACTTTAGCATTTCACGTACTTAATTTGTTCATGCATATCATGTAGAATTTTCACTATAATAAACAACAAGCAGCTTCATAGACCAACAAACAAATGTAAGCTTCTACTACTTCTGTTTGAAATGTCACTTTGTTAATATAGGTATTTGCAACAAAGCTAACTAATATTCTTACATCAACATTGTACTCTGCTATATCATGATTTGCATTAAGGCTTAAGTTATGAAACAAACAAGCTGATGGCGTTACAACCCTTTTCCTCACTAAATCTCAACTCTTTCTTTTTATTTACTACAACTCCATTTCTAAGCATGTGTCAAAATTATTTGCAAGTGCATGATCTTTGAGGAAGCAATTAGTGCAAGCAGATATAAAACCCAAGTTTCCTAGGATTTAAAGCAAGTCATAAGACCATCATTTCTATGCAGTAATTGACATATCTCCAATATTTATATCAGATTAGTTACTTCACTGACTTTCAAGCAATACATGCCCACCACTCATACTATAATTGTCTCAAAGTATTCCATTTGTACCTAACTTTTAGTCCTCATCATATCCAAAGAATCCATCACTCATCACTGATCATAGTTCTATTCAGTTAATCAATACATGAGAAAAATTTTCGGTCCATTTATTTTTATCTAACAAGTACCAACAAAATCAATACATAATTCTAAAGCCAAACAAATACCGCAAAATAAAAAGAAAAAATAAATAAAATACATAAAAAATTTCATCTTCTTGTTTGCTTTCTGTTGTCATAGTTCATCTAAATCCATTTGTCCCAATCCAAATTCAAAGCATTCACTAAATTATCCAATCGTCAACATGAACACCTACCATTCGCCGTCCAACCAACACTATGAAAGCAGAGAAAATTCTAAAAAGAAAATAAAGCAGAACAATGGAGAAGAGGGGCAAAGGATGAAGAACCTACCACTCTTATGGTTCGGAGGATCAGAATCGAGCTCTTCCAGCTCGTAGTCATCCAGCACAGCCAAGCTGCGGTCAGGCTTCTCACTCAGCGATAGGAAAGAAAGAGTCTCATCTTCTTCATCCTCTCCACCCTCTACTATAGGATCACTCCTTCCACTGGAGATAGATAAGCCATTCCAGCGACTTTTCTCGATGATGGGACGCCATAATCCCGCACAAGAAGCAGAAGAAAGAGTACGGTTTCGGTGAAAAGGAGAGAAGAGGGAACGGGGTGAGGCGGAGGTGGCCGGAGGAGGGAGGAGTGCGGCGGAGCGAAGAGCCAGCGTCGGCTCCATTTGCGACAGAGAACACCGCCGAGGATAAGGCGAGCGTGCCTTTAGGCACTAAAATTTTTTTAATAAACCCCAATTTTCTTGTCCGAATTTTCAAAGTTATCTGGGTTCATGAGCAAACTTCAAAAGTATATTTGTTTTGGTCCACTAAATTAAATAAATTTGTTCACTTAGTCCCATTTTAAACCAAAAATAATAATAATATAATTTAAATTTTAAAATCGATAATTTTATTAAAAATAAGATTGAATGTATATTCTTTTTGTCCCATTATAAGTGTCCACTCGTAGAGCTTTACATGTAAATAAATATCCATTTTTATAAAAAATAATTTTTAAATATAACTTTACCAATATGTTTAACTGGTAATGGCGAAAAACACCCCCAAAGTTTGGGAAATGGCCAAAAACACCCCGTTAATTTCCAAATCCATAAAAACCCCTTCCTTTTAAAGACAATGATTTTCAAACCCCCAAAGAATGAAACGGTGGTTAACGGAGTTACTTTTCAAATTCACGGACGGAATTGCCCCTACCTTGCATGGGAAATCGTGGTGCAATCATTAAGCCGGTTAAAGAGGAAGTGGAGGGTTTTTCGTAATGGGAATCCCAAGAGAGGCAGAGAGCAGTGTTCGTTTTTCTTCTTTGCTTAACTTTCTTCAGCTTTTCCCTCTCCGAAGCTCTCTCGGCTTCGACATCCTCTGTAACTTCAGTCCACCGTGCGCAAGTATCCTGCACTTCCATCAGTTTGCAGCTCAAGGTATGGCAGAAGCTGTGTCTAAAGCAAGGCTTTTATATGAAGTACTCTGTTACACAGAGATATTCCTCGGTTTTGTTTTGCGTGGTTCTAGTGTGCGGGGGAATTTCTCGGCTGGGGTTTCTAGGGTTTTGGGTTTTAGGGTTTAGGGTTTTCGGTTGTGCACACGATCATTGAAAGAGATATCGGTTGTTGTTGTTTGTGTAATGCTTACAATGTGCGTTTCCCCTTCCATTTGATATGGTTGCAGTTTGTAAAAGAGATTTCCGTGTGATGAAATGAGTTCGTGTTTAAAAGAGTTTGTCTCCGTTTAACGGTGCATCTCTCTGTTTAAGTGTTGAGCTTTTCGTGTAAAACATTTGTCTCTGTGTAGCGTTTGATGTATCTCGTTTAACAAGTGTTGTCATTTTTGCAAGGTGTTGTGATTATGGCGGTAAACCTAGTCAACGGGAGATGCTACTTGACACCGGTGGTGGAGACCTTGGCCGAATTGAAAGTCCACATGACCTCTCGACATTGGGAGATCATCCAAAGGACACCGTTTGCGGCATTCACCGAGGTGGAAGCCGTATTCCAAGAGAGGGCCCTTCTCGATTCGCCTCGCAGAGGTACGATGGCCGCACCAATAAATTCGGGATCGGGGCGAGCCTCGCTCGCCTTCGAGCCCGAGGATGTGGCTCTCGTTATGGGTCTGCGCTGCGACGGAGACGCGGTCCTCTTTAAGAAGAAGAAGACACCGTCGCCTTTCGAAGGGAGATATTTTTCGAAAAGCTTCGAGCAGACAGGGGACGCCATTATGCGCACTCTTGAGCGTCTTGTTGGACAGAGGGGGGGAGAGGAGGATTTTGTGAAACTCTTGATGGCGTACCTCATGGGGACAATCCTCTTCCCGAATACCTCATGCTCGGTGCCCACTTGGATCGTTGATTATGTCGACGATCTACCCGGCATGGGGCGGTACGCATGGGCGCAGCGACGCACAAATGGCTTATGGAGGACGTTCCACAAGCCGCCGCTCGAGTGCAAGCCGATGCGAGGGGGGGAAGGTAAACACGGGGTACATTAAGGGTTGCTCGATCGCGCCGACCATCCGGTTTTACGAGGTGACCGAACCGGCAAGAAAGCCCGTTTCGGCAAGACCCCAAGGGTGCCGTGCTACTGCGAAAGTACTTACCGGAAGCACGCGACGATAGAAACCAGCTTGGTCGGCTCTCGAAGGAAAAGAGGTAATAAATCGTTGTTAATGTGTTTACAAAGAGCGCTTAATGTTTAACGATAGGCTTATCCGTGTAGGAAATGTAGTTTGTGTTTAACGCTTGGTGTCTTCGCTAACCTTGTTATACTCCGTTTAAATGTGTGCCATATCGTTTACGTATATATGTCAAATGTTTAAATACGTTTGTTTTGGATCAAATTGAATGATTTGTCTCGAGATTGTTTTCTTTATATATGTTAGTTTCCCGAGCTGGTCCCGGCGAATGCCGGGGAGGAGACTTTTGTTGGGGCCAATTGGCGGATGGATGCTTGTTGCGGGAACCACTTCGCACGACCGCAAGCGGAGATGCCCGGCCCCTTCCGCCCGTTCGCGCCGACGTGGTTCCCGCCCTTCCCGCCCCAACACGCAACCCTCGGCGTCGGATAGGCCCCTCACCTACCCCGCCAATTGGCAACACCCGCACCGGCCGCGACAACGAGAGTCACCCGGATCCCCGAGAGTCCCCCGACCGCGGTAGCCCAACCGACGTCATCGGCCCGACGACGTGACTACATCCTTTATGCGGGCATGCCAGGTGATGATGAACGCTTTCCCCCGCATTGTCGCTCGGGTTGAGGCATTGGAGGCAAGGTTTGATTCGTTTGAAAGGGCCGCACCGTCGGGACAAATACGTGACTCGCCCGGACGGATGAGCCGTTGGAAATTGAGGACGACGACTTCATCGTGAAGGCCATTCCAAGACGGCCACGTATGACGAGGCCACGTATGAAGAGGCTTGCACAAAAGGCGACGAAAAGTATACCGCCCGTGTGTCCACCACCGGCCGAGGATGAAACAATGGCAAGCACCACCGGCGGCCGATGCGGTTGTTGAGACCATTGCGGTTGATGACTTCACCGCCCCGGTGGCGGAGATTGTAGACCCCGTTGGCAATGCCGCGTCTGCGGAAGACTCCGAAATCCCCGTCGCGGTGGAGCCGGGCACCGCGGCCGACAACGGCGCATCCAGTGGTGGTGGCCACTAATTTTGAAGATGAAGAACCACCCGAGGGTGTGCTTCCCCTTGATGAGACTCGCCTTGGCCGCGGTTGAGAAGACCGTTGCCTCTATTGTGGAGGAGCTCCTTCCCACGGAGGAACGGCCGACCCACATTGCCACATCCAGGTGTGGGCGCGATCCCGCAACAAAGAAGAAGCATCTACGGATGATCCCAATAAAGTCCTTGCCGGGGCGAAGGGAACGTCGCCGAGAAAAAAAGAAATCGGTCATCTTCGCCAACCAGCAGTATGAAGAAGTGCGGAAAGACTTCGTTCCGACGAAAAATACCCTGGTCAATCGCGCCTCGACGTATTCGAGAAGGAGCTGATCAAGATTTTCCTCAACTTCCCCATGGACGAGTAAGTATGATAGTGTAGATGTTAATGTTTATATAGAGATCATCCCATTTACGTTGTTGCGTTTTCGTTTAATTACAGTCGTTACCATATAACCTAGTAATGTATCGTTTAACTAACGATATTACTGTTTACCCCTATACATTATCATTTACGTATGTGTTGTTTCCACTTAACGTCTACGTGTTATTAATCAATCGCATGTGTTGCCGTTTAACCGCAATTCCGTCGTCTGGAGGAATGATTATGTCAGCACCACCCGGGCCAACCTATTCGTTCTGATCGACGGGAAAGAGATGGTGACAGATGATGTGTTGGACGCCTTCGTGTGCATCGTACAAGACACACTTAACAGAAAGCCATATCCTCATAAGAAGCGCGCCTCCATCACTCGACCACTGGCGTTGTTTATGTCGAAGGTGGAAGACGCACATGAGACGACTTTGGCTATGATCGGAGATGCCACCAAGGTCGTCAATGACGTTGACATCATCATCCTTCCCATAATCTTGAATGGCCACTTCCATGTCGTGGTGTTCGACAATAACAAGAAAGAGTACAGGCATTACACCTCATGCCCAAGTGAAGAGTACAACAGAGACGCGGTAGCAATGGTAAGCTCTCTCGCGATATAGATTTCGATTATCGAGTGACATAGATGCTTTCTATTCTAACATCGGTTTGTATAATGCGACAATGGGAACTATTCGACACATGTCTCGAAATGGAGTACGGCACGACGGCGACGGCACAAGCACCCGCTTGTTCACGATGACGACACACCGCGTCAAAAGAAAGGCACCGTCGACCGCGCCGTCTACGTGATGCGGTTTATCGAGCAATTGCTCCGCGGCGAAAAGCCGCGGATAGCGCACACGGACGTCCCCTATCTACGATTGAAGTACGCCGCCCACATACTTAAGGAAGGACGACCATCCGGCATCAAGCAACGCGGGAGGGTCCAACTGTGGGGAAGTAAAAGAGTTTTGTCGAAATTCATGTAATTCATTATCCTAACTTAAACATATTAGTTGTGCGCTAAAGGTAATAGTATCTCGGTTAATGTCGGTGTAAAGTTTGAAATATAAAGACCCGCCAAAATGATTTGCTCTCCGTTTAAACTTCGTTAGCTCGTTCAATTATACTTCGTGTAGTTCACTCTTTAGACTCCCCGCGTAATTGTACGAGTCTTCGTTTGCTATTTCATTCCATGTGACAATAATTGCTTAACAAAAATCCACAACTTACGCTTCTCGCAACGGAAATTACATGAATTTGAGATAGATGTCGATCGATTTTAGTTTTCATAATTAATGGTGAAAGTAATTAATATTGGCTTATGATTCACGCTATCGCAACAAAAATGACCGTTTAGGTTTGTATGTTTAAATATAGATTACGCCTGTTTAAATATTAATTATTACGTTTGGATTCGGATGACTCCGTTTAAATATAGAGAACTCCATTTAGATAGCGCAATTTACAAACGACATCAACTCGAACATAATCTCACTCCCCCTTTTCTTGTCATTCAAATCTTGGAGCAAACTTTTCCACACGTGCCTTTCGATATTTTATTCCTTCAAGTTTTGCGTTTAGTGAACGGACCAGGTGTTCGAAAACCCAATCCAACTCTTCACCACCGGTGTAATCCCCGACGGCTCGTGAAGGTCCCGCAATGAAGAGTTGAAGGTTTACGTATGGAAGGTGGCTCTTTTTTTGTTTTTACACTCAACCGAGAAGTCTTACGGCATGCGCACTCCGCGTCGATACGTCATCGTCGCAACCGGGGCCTTGGTAATCTCCACGCCGCCCGAAGGGCACAACCGCTTGAACGCCACCTCGGCAAGCAATGTTCTCGCGCCTCCTCGGCGCTTTCCGCAGATGAAGAACCGGAGAAAGGGGTCCCGTCGACCGTCACCGTGGCCGGGAAGACGGGGTTGGTGTCGGGGCCTTCACGGAGAGTGGTGTACTCCGGCGAGGGCCGGCGTGTCATCCGGCAAAAGTCGCTAGACGTGACTTAAACATTGTTGTGGGATGTGGATAATATCTCGCGTCTCGTATCTTGTTTCGGCTTGATGCTTACATACAACCATAACTATTTAAAAAAAAAAGGCATTGGTTTTCGGTGAAATAAATGGAATATAGTAAATGGCATCGGTTACGTTCACGCTTTCTACCGACCCGCATTTCAACATTAAATTGGAGTAATTAATAATAAATTCACATTGCCTAGTTTATTCCGACTACGTTATACCGTAACTAGCCTAAATTCAACTCCATTTATGCATGCGACGTTTCAAGCATTTTCCAATGCAAATTTTCTGGTTTTGAACCTATTTTGTAAACATCAATGAGGTATTTAATCTATGAAACTCGCCATCATTGTTTAAATATAACCGGCATCACTTACCCTTACACTTTACCGTTTAACTATCGATATCTCGCGGTTAACTATCGACGAACGAGAACGAGGGTTCTCCCCGTTTAACATTGCATGACACCGCTTATTAGCGTGCGTCTTCACTTAACATTCGATGTTTATGTTTGAATTGTCTTCTTCACACATCGAGGACTCGTGTGAAAACTATTCTCTCTATTTACAAACACTCGCGCTTTTCAAATATTGTGGCCCACCCTTTTACAAGGGCGTCGACGTTTATAATTTAGTGCCGATGTTGAAATATACACGTATCGGTTTAAAGATCAAAACGTAACAGGGGAACAAATTTCTTTCCTTCACAAAATTTTTAGTTGAAACGGAGTTCTATTACAACCAGCGTAGGCATACTAATTTATACATCTAAAAACTGAAAAAAAACATTATCATATCGCTTTCAGTCCCTGGATGAGCTTCCTCACTTGGGCCGTGCGGGTTCTTAGTCGGTCGAGTTTTTCGGAGAGGACAACTTCCTTCTCCGCAAGCTCGACGAGGATGTCCTCCAGAAAGCACTCCAACTCTTCGCTGTTGGAGTGCTCGCGGTTGAGTGAAGGCGCTGCATCTGAAGGCGTTGCGGTGCGAGGCCCTGCAATGAAGGCTTTTAACAATTTAGAAAATAAATAAATTTCCCGTAACATGGACGCGAAGTCTTACGGTATGACTTACCTCCACATAGTCGATCGGCGGTAGCTGGACGGGACGCGTATTCATCCTCCCGGGGTATGGAATACGGAGGTCATTGTACGCCACCTCGGCCGCAGTGTTCGGGCGTCCTTCGATGTTTTCGCGGGGTAAGGGCTGTAGTAAGTGGTCCCATCAACCGACACCGTGCCCAAGAAGGCGGGGATGTGGTCGGGGGCCCTCCCTAACGGTTGAGTACTCCGGCGACGGCCGGCGGGTTCTCTCGGCGAGCTCGTTGAGGAGGGACTTGTACATACTTCTTTCTCTCGTGTGTAATATGTGGATGTGCCTTTGATTTCCGTTTATTGTTTAAATAGAAGTTTAGGGGTCTCAAGTTTGCCTAACGTACTCCGTTCATTGATGCTTACGTGTGGATTTTGAATTCAAATGTAATTGGGAAAGAGATGGTAATGAATTAGCATTGGTACTGGGATTTGTGTTACCATACAACGTCTCCGTTAAACATTCCGCCGAAGATGTGTAAAACTCGCCGCCGTATCTGTTTAAATATGACATCTCTGTTTATGCGTCACTATCTTACATTCCTTCCGGAAGTTCAAATACAAAAGAATGACAACAAGCGATGTGCCTGTTTAGCGTTATTGGTTACCGTTTATTACCGATATTTCCCGTTTAACATCCACTTGCGTACGCTTCAATTTGTGTGTGACTCTTTAAATGTGTCACCATTTAACATTAGGTTTATTCGATTAAAACTTCGGTGGGTACAACGAAATTCGTTTATTCTATGTTTAAATATCGTGGCGTCATAACCAAATAAATGTGTGCTCTTTAAAGATTATCTTTTTACGAAGCCTAATCGGCGACACTTTCATTGCAAGTTCTACGATTGTGACCGGACGCGTGGCGCGGGCCGCAATGTAACTCGCGGACATCGAACGCTTGCGACTCGATCCTCCTTCGTCTAGGACGACCGGGTTGCCTTCTCGTCACAGGGCGGCCGCAAAAAAGCAGATCTCGATTGTTGTCCGTGGGCCTCTCATTGTCGGGTATGGGAAATATAGCTTCCTTATACGCCAACTTGTAAGTGTCGACGGTGAAGTGATCGCTAATAAAACGATGAACATTGTTGTCCGTCACCAATATCGCAGCGCAAGCGTGTTTGCACGACGGATGCCATAAACTTGCCATCTCGCGACATGAGCAAGTTCTACGGCAAGGCCTACGGAGTTACCGTGCACCGGTCAATCACTTCGTAACGATCGGCGAGACAACGAGCAACGTGAAGACTTCGGCTATCCTACACAAGCGTCTCAACCTTTGAACGTATGTCCGGCATAACAAAGTATCCCATTTGTTCGCTTGCTCACGGCGAGTGCATAACATGCGCATCGCCTTGTACTCCGCACAACGAATATCGGAAATCTTAAAGAAATTTACGCGAATATATGAATATTTAAACACCACTACATCGGAGTAAATGTAACGTAATAAACTAAAGATCGAAGAAGAAAAACATATACGACGGTATTTAAACCGAGACGATGATATTTCTATTATATTCCTTTGATGCGTGAACGCGCCATTGACATCCACCGGCCGCGCATTCCACAAAGTGACCCGGCATTTTTCGTTCTTCACGAATTTGAAATCAAAATTCGACCGATAGCAAAATTGCGAAGTGTATCTCGGAAATGTTCAACGCCATCAAAACGTTGTCCGACGTCAAACGACAACACTTCATGTCGATCCGACGACAATGGCGTGCATGCGACACCATCCGGGTCGCCATGTGGTGGGACAGAAGCGCTCCCGCATTCCGACTTCGCCAAGCACTTCGCTCAAACGCAAACGATCGAATTTAAGCACAAAGTCCACTTATTTAAATGCCTAAGTTAATATTTACACCTTAACAGGCATAGTTAAACAGAGATGTAATAATGCAAACGGTGTATGATAGTTTACACGTAAACATGATAAATTAATCGGAGACGCCCAATTTAAACGGATAATTCATTCTTTAATACGTATAATGGTAGTGTTAAACACTAACCGACATACAACCGCATAATTGTTTTAGAGCAACGCATTACCACGACAATAACTCGCTTTCGGAAGGCCGCCGTGGCACGTCATCCGTCTCGACAACCATATCGACTACACCGCCTTTGAGGATGGAGAACACATGACACATGCGCCGGAAGTCCACCTCGTTCTCTATTGGGCAAACCGTATTATGTCCATCGGGTGTGATGAACTTCACCCTCGCGCGACAAACATCGAGACCCCGGCGCTCACAAATCTCACCTAACACCGACGCCCATTCGGTTGACGCGGTGAACGCGGCACTCGCCCCTCCCCGTTGTATCTAGCAATGGCACAAAAACCGTCCATAATATCGACTTAGCGAAGGAAAAGGAGAACAAGAACAAAATTATGTAATTCGCCTTCTAAGCTCTCTAAGCGAACAAGAAACCATAAAGGGGGAAAAAACTCACATATGTATGCATAAAAGCCGGACATGACATGATGTGATCGGGCGGGTTTTTTTCCCACCATTTGCGAGGGCAAAAATGGATTTTCGTAACACCTGACCCATTTCATGTGACGGACGGGGGTAGAAGGGAACCAAACTATAACGGAGGGGCTGTCCGGGGTGTGCAAAAATATGAGGGGGTTTTTGGCCGTTTTGAAATTCCCGAGGGATTAACAAGTAATTTTCCCTATGTTTAAACGCATTGTATTTTGTTAGTGTTACTTTAAATGCATAATGTTAATAGATGAAAATAAAAATGGGCTAAATGAAAAAAAAAATAAATTCGATATCTATACTATTTTTACTCTTTATTAAATTGTTAAAATCTAACACTTACAATTCAACATAGATAAATAAATATATAATATCATATCATTTATGTATTTATGTAATTATATATGTGATGCCAACTACCACTCTGGGTATATTAGTACCAAATTCATTACGTAAAGTATTCATTTTGGAGTGAACACAAAAAGCGTATGCAAAATAAAAGCGTATGTGTTAATTAAAAATGTACGTATCTGACTTCTTTTAAACAGGGTGAGGTGTCTTAAAAATCGACAGCAAGCTCAAACTCCCAAAGTATTTAAGATAGGCTAACCTCTCAAAAAGACTAATGGATCAAAAATAATTTAAACTAAAAATTCAAAAATAAAGAAGGATGAGCTTCAACCTCTTTCCATGAAGCCATAAATCAGGTTCCCTCAATAAAAGTACAACTATATCATATTGATGCAATGTGAAACTTGATTCTCATATGTGTAGAAATTATAACTGGAACAATTACTGCAAAGCGAAAGTCATTTAAACCATCAATAGAAAATGTGCTGATGAAAACAGAGAATGCAACATCATCAACATATTACTGATGCAAATCGCATCTTCGAAATCTCGACCATATATAGAAATCCTTACAGTTTCTTGAACACAGAGTTTCTGATAAAATTCATCGATTGAAAACCCGGCAAACCTTTATCTTCAGTTCTCGCATTCTTGTTACTGTTATAACACCATCTCTTAATCCAAGAGTAGTCTGTCTTCTTTGCAGATTCCTTACAATTCCATTCATTTTGTGGTAAAACTGTGACATTGTCCAATCCCTCTTGTAATTGTGCATTCTTCAAAGCATTTGCTAATTTCTGCATCATGCTTCTTTGATCCAAATACTCCGAAGAAGGGCGATACTTTAGACGGTGAACCCATCGACCGCTTGATTCCAGAGATAATGAGCTTGTAACCATGTTAGGAGACTCTGAAACTTTCATATTGTCAACATCCATGAGCTTTCGGTTCTCTTATTAATACAATTAGTATTTATGTTTCTGCTTGTCCATTGTGACTGTCAGCAGAAAAACACAACATGTAATATCCATTGAAATGAATGAAATGCTGCAGTTTATGTTCAGTTTTGTATATTGAGTAATGTTATTACCATGAAAGCCAAAAAAGAAAGACTGTCAAAGTTTAGTTTGTTCTAACATGTTGTTGTCTTACATGATATTATTTTTCTTTTTCAATTTCACTTTTATTTATCTCTGCAAATTTCAAGCCATTGAAGGCTACTAATAAGATGCATTCACCCACCCACTTATGAATCTTATTTGAACTCATAATAATTTTAAAGCACTGATTTCAAACTTAAAGATTGATGATCATGGATCTATCTATTCCTCACATCACAATAAACCAAAAACAGAAGGGAAAAAACTCACCTGTTCATGAGCTCCAACTCCAAGTACTGAAGTGTGGATTAAAATTTGGGAAAGAGATCCAACTCAAGAACAAGAATGGGAGTTCTCTCTGAGACAGAAAAAATACAGTGCTAACACATGATCCACAAATTAATAGCTGTTAGTTTGTCACTGCATTTGATAAGTTTTTTTTTTTTTTGGGTCATTAAAGTGCAAAGAAGATGGTACACCACTGTACCTCTGCTAGTGGGCCTTTTCGGCCTTCCGGGCCGGGCCAACCCGGCACACGCTACCCATATATATATATATATATATATATGAAAAAGTCTTTTAAGAAAAACACTTCTTCAAGGAAAAGAAAACACATCGAGACAAACGAATAATTAATTTTCTGTTTTATTTTTAAGATGCATTTTTTTATAATGTTTAAAACCACCGTCACTCATATATCTATTGAATACTCAACCATATTTCTTGGTATGAAAAATAAATCCATTACTATTTGGCTATTGTATCCCATAGTAGATATAAACTTCTATCTAACATAATGATATTTTTTTCTGAAAATAATTTTTATATAATTAAAAATTGTTTGTGTGTACAAAAGGTGGCTAGGATAGTATAGACATTTTTTTAAAATATTGATAAAGTATATATATTTACCGGCAATCTAGTTTAGGAGAGTGATGAGATAGTCGAAGAAATATAACAGAGTAAAAATTATCCCAAAAAGTGATTTTTTTTATGTATGATAATTTTTAAATTTAAAATAATTTGTTTTTAAGTGACTCAAGTCTTTTATCAATTAAAACAAATGTCTATATTAGTAATTATATATTTTTACAATGAAAATTTTACAACCAATTTTTTGGATTAAAAATTTTTATTGACGGGTTGCTATATATAAAGTTAAATTATTTAAGTAAACCATTATTATTCATAAAAAATATTGATCAGATATTATTTAATTAGGATAAAATGATTATTATTTTATATTATATAAATTATTATTATATATATATATTTTTATTATTTAATATTGTTTGACAGTGTTTATTTAGATATAAATTTAATAATTGTTATAATATTTTTAGATTTTAAATTTAAAGGTTTTTTAAATAATATATATATATATGAGAATGGACGTGAAGCGGCAACGTGGTGCGATAAGGACTAGAGAAAATACACAAAAATAAAATATCTCATAATTGTGAGGATAATTTTGTCCACATGTTAATAAAATAAGTCAAGTCAGTGTTTGGTATGGGGCACCACCTACCATGTGACCCCCTGTCACCATAATTTCATGCAAAGTTGATGGGCTTGGCCCTTATTCTATAATCTAATATAATTATTTTTTTTATTTTAAAATTATTAAATAAATCTCTACCTTAGAAAAAAAAAATTTTAATATAATATACTCCTAGATAATTCATTGCAACATAACATATATTATTTTCTGTAATTAACAATCACTTGAAAGCATAAACTAAAATTTGATTTTTGATTTATTATTATTTTTTCAATTGAACACCAATAAAGATAAACGAGAGTTAATCACTCCACACTTTTATATACATATAAAATATTTACAAAATGAGATGTTTGCATGTGGATATGTATAGTTTAATTAATTACAAATTATCATTTATTAATTTATATAGCTAAATAAATGTTTTTATATCTTTTTTTTACATGCACTTTTAAGCATTTTAACATGTAATCTAATATATTTTTATAGATTATGCGAAGAATTTTTATAACTTTTTAGCATTTTAAGTCAATCATTTTATAGAAAGCTATATTGTTTTAACATTTTTATTAATTCATCTATACCTATAATTTAAATACTCAATAGAATAGAAATTTCAAAATATCATAATAAAAAATAACTTTTAATGTAATAATCATTTATTAATTAAGACACTCACTTAATCCATTTCATCAATTGAGTTAGAGACTCAAATTATTCAAATTAACTAGTTCTAATCAAATCGAAAGCCCTTTGATCCAACATTATTGGATCCATGGCACAAGGTTTGATTTGCAAGATTTTTATTGTCGCATTTGAAAGACGTCGAGTGCAATGATATTAAAAGTCCTCAGTTGTTTTAGTGAGCTTGCAATCCAATCCAATGTCGCTGGGTGATGGCATATAGATGGATTGTTATTGTCTTTATGCGCATAACCATAATTATAAATAGGCTTGTCATATTTATAATAAAAAAAACTAGTTCTAATCAAATAGTACTTGAATATTCATGAAATGTTTTAGTAACATATTTATAATGATACAATAACTTCTGTTGGTGGGCATGATATTACATATGTCACGATGGTAATGAATTTCATAAACAAATTTAAAGAAATATATATATATATATAATGTTGGGATTTTTAAAACAAATATAAATTTTCTTTTATGGATGTATAATGTATTCTCAAAACTTGTCATTTGGTTTCTTTTGATGATCCTTGACCAATAAACTATTCATTATTTTTTTAACTAAGATAAAAATGATTTGCCATAATTTATTTAAATAATTAAGTATTATCTTAATTAAAAAAAAATAAAGGAATTAATATTGTGAACTAATGATGCCATTTTTAAGCCGGCAAAATCACTTTTATATTTGTTTGTACTCTCCTAACTTTAATTTGACTCAGTATATCTATTATTTAAACAAATTAAATAATTATTTAAGTATCACAAAAATGTTTTTATTTGAATGCTTACTGAATGGCTCTTCTCATTCAACAAGGCTTGTTTTGTTGAGAAATGACCAAAAACACCAAAATTAAAATGAGTTTGATATTGTCAACTTTGGTGAAATGTCTGCCTCACATAACTATTTCATATGGTTTTTATTTATTGATTTTTAAATATTTTATACAAACTGATGAAAAAAATTAACAAGATTAATGTTTGATTTTTCTCCCCACCCAATTTATATAATTGGCTATTTTAAAAAAATCTCATCAAGCCAAAATAAGACAATTCTCATTTCTCCAAATTCTATAATTTTAGGGTTAGAAGCGATTTTAAACCCATGAAAGAGCTTGACATTTTAGGGTTTGATATATATATATATATATATATATATATATATATATATATATATATATATATATATATATATATATATATATATATATATTGAGATAAGGCGACAAGCGCCAACTCTCGGGGCGTACGCATGGCGGGGGATTGCCTACAACGCCCCGCCCTCTTGGAACGGGGAGCGCGGTTCGGGGATTGAACTCGCGTCTCCTCCCACGAGGGGACCCGAGGTACCGCCGGCTACAAGCCCTTTGGTAATGACAAATGTTCTTATTTAAGATTACAATGAGTTAGATATTGATTTTATAATGTGGCACATATTATGGTCTTTTATATTAATAAATTCCTACTTGTTCATCTACCTTAGGGAACAAAAATTAAGTATTCTTTGGGCATCAACATATTGTAAAGTATTCTTTATTTAAAAATTACAAATAAATCACTTTAAAACACAGGTTGAGTCCAACTAGATTCAAGTACTTCTAATTGAAATAAAATTTTAAGATAAGTTTTATTTATACATTTTTTTTCTTGAATTCTCACATTTTCTTCAAACCAAAGCAATTGTACGATTTTTTTTTTTTTTTTTTTTTGAAGTTTACTTTCCTTCCAAGTCTTAAATTCTAGAGTTTCAAGTAATCTCCATTCTTAAGGGATATTATTATGATTTATTATTATGGTGCCTAAGTTTTATGTAAACATTAACTTTTAATTAATAGATTTGACTATTTTAATAGCTATTTTTTATTTTAAACTCCTAATTAAATTTAATTAATACATTTAATATGAAATAGCTAGGTCCTCAAAATTTTGAGCCTTGAGTTCTCAATATTCAAGAGAAAGGAAATCCAATCCTCTTTAATCCTAACATATAGATCATAAGCTAATTAACAAGAATCATTTATCTATCTCTTATTTTTTTCACCATTCATGCATTCTTTCAAAACATTCAAATCATCCTAAAAACTATGCAACCAACCAATTCATAAACATATATCAAACGCTTTCTTTATTTTCCTAATTTAATTAAAATGGATATAAATTGTATTCATGTCCAAACACTCTCATATTTCAGGAAGTACATGACAAGTTGCATGTGATAAAAATATATTTATCTTTTTTTTTTCTTAGCAAACAACAACAACAACAACAATTAATAAAACCCCATGCAACAACAGTAATATCTCACAACATATATATTATTTCTTAGAAACTGTACTTAATGAATCCAACAAAAGCCAAATTAGACAATCTTTGCATGTGAAAACAAGAAGAACATACACATAAAATAATAATAAGAAGAAGGAGGAGGAGAAGAAGAAGAAGAAGAAGAAGAAGAAGACATTGAATAGAGAAGATAATTATTTGAAGTAAATAATAGGAGAAGAAGACTTAGAATCCCAAGTACCAGCTTCTTTCAAGTAATCCAAGTACCTTAAAAACTCAGGCTTCATCAAGGCCCTATCAAAGTTTGGTGCTTGGATGGCTTTAATGACAGGATGACAACTTGATGAACTTGCATTTTGTCCCTTGGATTTCAATATACTTGCTCCCTTGCAATCTGCTTCATTCTCATTCTTCTTCTTCTCCTTCTTCTTCATGATCTTCTGCTTCTTCTTGTCATCATTAGTACTAGTGTTATTGCTAGGCAAGGACCATTGCCTTACAAGCTTGATGTATCCCTTGTGGCTTTTCTTCTGCTCTGAAGTTCCTGACATTATTGATTCTCTTCCCTTTACTTGTTTGTGATTCAATTGGAGTGTTTGTTGTTGTTGTTGTTGCATGTTTATATATATATAGGACTTAGTCTTCCCTTGAATTATATATATATATATATATATATATTAAGGTCAACTTGTAGGACTCTTTATTAAAATATTTTTGAATAATAGAAGAAAAATAGTTACATTTATAATGGGAAAGTGAGAAGAGGAAAGGAAACAGTAATGTATTATTAAAAATATAAAAAAAGGTATGATTAATTTTAAGAAAAATTTCAATATTGAGATTATAGAAAACGGAGTGCTTTAATTATCAGTATTTTATGTATCAAGACAACATTGTATAGTTCTTCTTTAGCTGGTCTGGTTACTCTTTTTTTTTTTTTTTTAAGATGAGTTTTATTTTAGATTTAAATTTTTTTTTGTTAAAATATATGTTAGGATTTACAAAGTACAATTGTTTATTCTACTATGTTTGTTAAAGAAAATCTTTTCTTTAATCCAATCTTAAACCAAAATATTACAAATAAAGATGTAGTTTACTTGAAATAATATAATAATAATATCATTTTTATTTTGATATATTTAGTGTTTCTCATACCTCTAATTTTGGTGCAACTTGACATATGTAACTATGTAAGATAATTAATTTGTTAATAGAAGGCAAAGTCAAGTAATCAAAGATGCTAGCTCTAGTTAAGACCATTCTAAAAATATCATCAAGATCAAAACTTATATCATTGATTGACTATGATAGTTAGGTATTTTATGTTCATAGTATATATCAAGTGGAAAGAGAAGGAAGGAAGTCCACAAAACTAAATAAATAAATAAAAATAAAAAGATTGTGAAGTTTTAGACCAATCCCCCTTGTTTCTTATTGTCATAAAAAATTATTTATTCAACCATCAATTTTCATGAGTGATAAAAAAAATTTGCATTAGTAACCACAGTGGGCAACAGTTTGTCACAAATTATATGAAAATTATCTGTTACTATAATATTGTCATTGAATAAAAAATAATATATTACATTAATTTTGTCACTAATGTGTTCATTGTTGTTATAATTAAATAATATTATTAATTTAATAATTTATTTTCTTAACCAATTAACATTTTTGTTTTAATGGCCATAGAATATAACAAATTTTGTTACAAATATGAAATTTATATGCCATGACAATTGTATCACAAAATCACAAATTTTCATGGCAAAAATTATCACATAACCAACTAAAAGTATTCATATTATGTACAAATAAATGAATGTTCAAAAAAAAAATGTAAAGCAATTCTTATTTCTAATATATAAAATTGGAAATTTTTATACCCAAACAAAGTTTTTAATTATACTAAACTACTCTCAAAGATAAACTTCCAAAGGAACTACTCCACTATACATTTGTTTCCTACAAAACCAACAAAAATAAAATAAAATCAAGTAATTAGTTTATGAGATATATATTAAGATGTTAATTTAAAGCGTGGGAACTTAAAAAATTTCAACGGGTGTGAACTCAAATTGATTGTTGCCTTTTTGGCTCCATTTTTCTAATCCTTTTAAACAATATAATTTACAAATTATAAATTATAAATGAATGAAAACACAAGATGAGTTTTCAATATCATTAAACATATAAATTGCTTTTGACCGAAATTAATTAATAGATTTCTCCCCTATATTTTCATCGACACTTCTTAAAATTAATTTAATTTAAAATACTAATTATCATTTACATAAATTGATAAACAATTGAGCACAAATAAATTGTTTGATCCAATAGCACTACAAGAAAATTGTTAATTACCAACGGCTTTTACCTAGAGAATATTTTGCAAGGTAATTAGCCAAGGAATAGCTAGGGAATAGAAAGGCATATTTACATATAAAAGATGAAAATATTACCTATGAATTACACAGAAAATACCCAGGGAATTAGCCACGGCCGATCGTTCCTTAGCAATTCCCTTGTTAAATCTCACGGGAACTACGCGCCAAATATTTAGCAACGAATTACCATCGAAATGAACCGTTGGCATCTATACCCTAGCTAATCTCTGGGTAATGTACAATTTTACTCAGGGATTAGCTGGGTACAATAATCATTGGTATTTGGTCATAGCTAATCCCTGGGTAAAGTGAATAGTTTTAAAAATACACAGGGTATAGCTAGGTAAAATAATCATTGGTATTTAGTCGTAGCTAATCCCTGGGTAAAATTGAATTACTTTAAAGTACCCAGGGGTTAGCTAGGTAACATAGTCATTTTTATTTTTCCATAGCTAATCCATGGGTAGTTTTATTTCTTAGGATTTTTATTTAGCAAGAGATTAGTTTTCCTAGTTAAAATTATTGATCTTAAATATTACCCGAGGGAGTAGCTAGGGACGGTAACCATCAAGTATAGTTCATAGCTATTCCCTGGGTAAATATAAATTAACTTATTTTTTTGAAAGATTATTAAATTGTTTTATGTTTCAGATTTGTTATTGTGTTTAAAAAAATTTATTATTAATTGTTTTAACTTCATTATGATATATATATATATATATATATATATATATATATATATATATATATATATATATATATATATATATAATTTCATAGTATGACTTTATTAAGCAAGTGAATGGTATTGGATCTCAACAACCTAATCAAAATGTTGTAGCCGTTAGTGATACTCAAACAAACTATGGTAGCACACAAGATGCTTCAACCATTGTTAGGAGGTTACTTATCACAGCTTGTGAATGGATTGTAAGTATTCACAATTTGACAATCATAGTATTTGTTATGTTTACTATTTATTGCTTATTTTATACTTAAACTATGGTAGGTTAGAGCCATCTACCAAATGTGCAAGGATAATCACAAAAACGTTTAAGGAGAAAGTTGACTTTGAAGGATACACATGGAAGACAGTGTCACAACCTATAAGAGACTTTTATTTTAAAGAATTTCGGGTATTATTCATTATCATTTCTAATTTATTTATTTGTTTGTTTTATTTTTACCTGTTTTGAACATTGAAATATTTTTTATCTTATGTAGAAGCACTTTATTTGGGATTCCTCATTAGAGGCATAAGTAAAGGAAGCTTGGGTTTTGAAAGCCTCACAACGATATAGTGATTTTTTGAGAGATATAAGGGATACAACAACAAAGCCGGAGTATCTAAGTGAGGAAGAGTACAAGCATTGGAAAGCTTTCTGGAATAGACCTACATTTAAGAAGAAACAAGAGATAAATTCTAAAAATCGACGTAGTATTGTGGGCCATCATGCCATACATGAGGGTCAATATCTAATGTTGAGCATGGGAAGAAGCTTGTATGTATAAATATAAGATTTTAAATGTATTAAAATGTGTTTATTTTATTTTATTTTGCAAATTCATGTATTACTTGTTGCTAAGAAATTTTAATATTTCTTATTGCTATAGGAATCTAAATTGGGTTAAAAAGCTACTCCACATGAGCTTTTTTTGCATACTCATGCTAAAAAACATGATGGGGAAACTTTTGTAGATCTCAAGTCAAAGACAATCAATGTAAGCATTTCTAAGACCGATGACATTTTAATGCAAGTTGTTAATTTTTTTTCTTCTAAATTTGTATTATTAACATTTGTTTTCAATGTAGGATAAGATGTTGACCTTGAAACAACATGCAATTTCTACGTAATCCGTATCAACGAACCCGAGACCTACTTCGGTAGATGAATTAACCCTTTATATTGAAGCCGTTGGTGGAGAGAAGAAAAGAAGAGTCTACCGTCTTGGTTCTCAAGCATCTTCTTATTATGGATGCTCTAATTCAAATGTCAATATCTCAACTGCAACATCTACTATGCAAAATAATGAAGATTTACAAAATGAGTTAGCATCAACAAGAGCATCAAGAAACTCAACAAGAACTTCAAGAAACTCGACAAGAGGTGGCTGAAATGAGGAGGATGTTACAATTACTTATATCTCAAAATCAAACACCTTCTCAAATAAATCAATCGAGTCATGATGAAGATGTTGATCCTACTCCACCAACTTAGTAGTTAATGTTCTTATCTTGTGACATATTTCTCGTATTTGTTGCTTGCTTGTGATACTTTTGAGTTTTAGCACTCGCCACTTATATTAGCTATATGTGTTTGAAGCTATTTTAAATATGAATTGTGTTGTTTTTAAATGTTTTTGGCAATGTTTAATTTTATCTTTCATACTTGGTTATGATAGATTGCAATTGTTATTTTTAGCATATTGTAGTAAAATTTACCGATTATTTTAAATGAACGATTTAATACAGGTTTTTTTGTATTATAATTTATAATATAATTTAAAATAAATAATTAAAACTTTGTTTTATATTAGCAAGGGATTACCTAGGGAATAATCATTTTTTTTCAAATTTTATTACCCACGGATTACCCAGTGTAATAATCCCTAGGTATATTTAGCAAGGGATTAACAAGGGTATGATTCATTACTCGCTACATCGAAATACTAACACATTACCATGACATAATCCATAGTAAATATTACCCGGGGATTACCCGGGGACTAACATTTCAATTTTTTGAAAATTTAACAACGGATTACCTATGAAAAATCACTTGCTAACATTACCTAAAGATTTCCCAGAAAGATTTCCAAGCAAATTCCTTGTCTTTGATGAATTGATTAACATTAATTACCCAGTGGAATTTATTATTTACCCACGGAATAAGTCGTTGCTAGTTAGCAAGGGATTATAAAATCCCCGAGTAAATTATTACCCACGAGGCTATAACCTAGGGATGTTAATCTCCGGGAAATCCTCGCTAATGAATATTAACCATGGATTTTACAATTTTAGCTAGGGAATTGGCCCAAGCTAATTGATGTTTTTTTTGTAGTGCAATATGAATAGAATTAATTATTAAGAGCAACTTATTAAGGATACCTTCATTATCAAAGTCAACTAAAGGATTGGTTAATTACTTTTCGCGGACAAATAAATAAATTTATAATTACTAGAAAATTTTATGTATTTTTGTAATTAATGCACAGGTATGTTATCTCTATCGGTTAGTTTGTGTAATTAGTGGTCCTATATATATAAATAATGTTGTCAATAAATATTTAATTCTAAGTCACACATTTTTTTTTATTTTTAATTTTGTTGGATTTAAGGTTTGTTTTATTTTAGGTAGAGGTTGATCGATTTGAGTATAAATTGAAGTGTTGATTTTTTATAATTAAATATGGATATTTTATAACCTATTTTGTATTTCTATCTGAATAATCAAATATTTATTGGAAGGTATCTCCAAATCATTCTCATCAGAAACTTATGATACAATAAAAATATTAGTAAATTTATATCTGTAGAATTGTGGATATGATTAAAAAGAAGAATTTATAAATTTGGAAAAGTTTATTCGAAATTTATGATTATTTATATATATATATATATATATATATATATATATATATATATATTCATTTATTGAATATATATGCTATAAAATGATATTACAAAATAATGCTGATACTTTACATTACATTACATTACATATTTCTAATTAGCCTAATTTTTAAATTTTAGACAATATTACATATACAATATAAAATTAACAAATCCAATGGTTTATTATTAATAAAAGAACTAACATAAACTAATATGAGGTATTTGACAATATTGTCAAACTCTTTTAAGATAACCAAGTATTTGATTTATCAAAAGATAATTTTAATTCATATGAATAATTAATTATAGTTAATTGTAAATTTGCTTTTGGAAAAGGGCTATATAAGTTATGGAACTCCACCCTATCAAGCCGGTCTTTTGGGGTTATGTGTTAGTGTTGTGGGTTCCCCATTGTGTACAACATTTGGTACTTTTATTGAGATATATGGTGTTGGACTCGTGTGAGGGACTAACCAACAGAGGGTTTTGACCTAGGAAAAACCCGAGTGACGGGGAGCAATGTTGTAACCTTTGATTTAGTACCACATTACCTAATAGATGAAGTATCCATATGCATATATAGGAAGAGTGGTTCCACCCTATCAAGTCAGTCTTTGGGGATTTTAAAAATGTTGTTCTAAATGAGAACTTTAACTTGAAACCTTAAATTCCTTGTTAAGGTTTTCACAAATTATAGATATGAAACAAAACTAAACCAATAGTTCCAATTCCATTTTATTTCTTTTGAAGTATGCAATTCCATTTTAATATATATGGTATGTATAAAAATATTTATAAAAATCTAATTAGAATATATTGAATGAAAAATTATATTTTTAGGAAAAGAATATATATTATAAATATGTTGTTTTGCCTTTTGACATTTTACAAATTCATACATGGTATAAAAAGCATTATTTGGCTCCCGGAGTTTTTACAAATTGGTATATACAGTACAAAACATTATCATTGTACTAATATATTTGTAGAAATATTTTAATTGTTTGATATATACACTATAAAATAGTTATTAATATAATTTCATTTTTATAGCAATATTTAATCGACACTAACTAGTTTCATTTCTGTTGACAAATTAAAATTGTCACACAAAGTAGAATAGTATGTGACCAAGAACATTTTTGTTACAACAAATGAAAATATTTGTGCCCAAAAAAATTTTTCATTTGTATGCTAACGTTTAATGGGCATTAATCAGGTACATTTTTATTGACAAAAATTATCACCACTAAGGTAGCGTTTGGTTAGATGTAATTGTAAATGCAGATGATTTTCAATTACAATTTAATTGAAAGTACATGAATTTGGAAGTACAGTAATTACAAAATCTGATGTTTGGTTATATGTAACTGGAATTACTGTACTGCAGAATTTGGTGTTTGGTTTGATGTAGAAATGTGGCCACTTAGGGTGTGATTACCCCAAACACCTTTATAAATACCCATTTTTTTTGTTTTTACTTTTTTTTGCAATGGAGATTATTTTTTAATGTAATTATTATATTAATCAATTTAAATAATAAACTCTTTATTATTGTTATATTATTATCATTTTTAATTGTTAGTTATATTGATGTAATTGTTATTAGATTTTAATTGGTTAAAAACGTTTTGTTAATAAATCTATTTTTAATGATGATTTGTCTAATAATGTTTTATTAATTTGTGTGTATGAAAATAACCCTAAAAAACAAAACTATTTTCATTAAATAGCTTACTTAATATTTTCAAATAATATTAAAATTTTTGTTAAATACATTGTATTATATAAATTTATTAATATTAAATTACCTTATTTAAGATTTTCATGTATTTGCTACAGTGAAGTAGTTGGTTTTACGCCCAAATCGGGCGTAAAACCAATTACATCCAAATTCTCACTATATGTAAACTCAATTACATCCAACATTTGCAAATACACTCAAACAAACACCAGATTTGCTACAGTGAAGTAATTACAATTACATATAAAAGCAAATACACCCAAACAAACACACCCTAAAAGTAATTAGTAACAAAAAAAAAAAGTTTTATCACAATTACATTTATTTTCACAATCATGATTGTATTAGTGACAAAAGCAAATTAAAAGCCGTCACAATTAATTCAATTAGTAGTATCAATTAATTTTTTATCTCAATAAAACCTCATAATTATGGAAGAGAGTAGAAAAAATTGTCAAATAATGTCTTAATTAACCCTTATTAATTTAATAATTTAGAGTGGGAACCCATTGGGCCAAAAGCTAAATATGTGAGATATTATTCTATTGGTAAAAAGTTTCTTTTTTAAATTTACTCTCAATAGCAGACAATTTTTTCCATAACTTTACTTAGCCATGTTTGGTTACAAAATAAAAAAATCTTGCATAATTTTATTACGTAGGAAATACAAGTAATTATTACAGAAATTGTAGCATATTTTATTATTACAGAATGAGTGTTTGGTTAACAAAATAAAAAAATATCATATAAATATTTCACCACTTTATAATGAGAAAAAGTCACACACTTCAAAATAAAAAAATATTCCACTCCGAGTGGAATATTTTTTTATGCCATAATTCTCACATTATGACATAATTTTATAGTATAAATTACATACCCAAACAACCATTATGGCATAATTCTGTGAAAATATTATATTATGCCATAATGTATGGATTATGGCATAATATTTGGTTATCCAAACAGGGCCTAAAGTCTTACCATATAAATCCATCTAAAAATCTCTCTCATTGTGTACTTACCTTTTTCATTGCAATCCTGTATACAATCTTAAAAACCTATATATATATATAGAAATTTGGTAGATAGGATGGGAACGGTAGATAGCTGACCATGAGGCTCACACCTCATGCATCTACCATTTTAACATATTCATTATTGGGCAAACTACGTACACATGCGTAGTACCATAGATCAGAAGAATCAAAGATCTGACTGGTAGATAGAGGAAGGGACATCATCCAACACCTCAACACTAGTCCATCTACCTTTTTTCATTACTACTTAATATAAAAACATTGCATGTATTGATGAATGAATGTGAAATTATTGAGAGAAAAAGAGAGGAACAAAAGAAAGAAAGAAAGAAAGAAAGATGAAGGGACCAGTGGCTGTGACAGGAGCAGCAGGATACATAGGTTCATGGCTTGTCATGAGGCTTCTTGAGAAGGGTTACACTGTTAGAGCCACTGTTAGGGACCCAAGTAATATTTATATATGTTTGATTTTTTTCCTTCCTTCTTCTCTATTTTGTATTATTATGGTTTGGTTTTATTAATGTAAATAAAATATTATTGCAGGTGATTATAGGAAAACAAAGCCACTGTTGGAGCTACCAAATGCAGAGAAGCAGCTGAGTTTATGGAAAGCAGACTTGGGAGAAGAAGGAAGCTTTGATGAAGTTATTCAGGGTTGCACTGGTGTTTTCCATGTTGCTACTTTCATGGACTTTGAATCTCCTGATCCTGAGGTTGGTTCTTTTCTTTTCTCTTAATCTTTTATCTTGTCTTATTTATTTTGTTTATTGAGAACCAATGATGATAAACACAAAGAAGTTAATTAATTAAGTAGAGGTGGCAAATGTATATTATTGTAGAATGAAGTGATAAAGCCAACAGTGAATGCAATGCTAAGTATCCTCAAGTCATGCAAGAAAGCAGGGAGTATTCAACGTATAGTGTTCACCTCCTCCGCCGGCACCGTCAATGTCCAAGAACAACAGTTGCCGGAGTACGACGAGAACTCCTGGAGCGATCTTGACTTTGTCCGGAGAGTCAAAATGACAGGATGGGTACATATAAATATAATATTTATATATAAATATATGTTTCATGTTCATATATGAATAAGATGAATTTGCTTGTTTTTACTTCTTAAATAAACATAACTATTTATCTAACCGCCGCGTGATAGATAGTTACTTCTTTTAATTCAAAGTTTGAGGATTCAATCTTCTTTATGGCAAACCCATATTTTAAAAAAAAAAAAATTATTTGTTTTATAAATATGGACAAATCAGATGTTAAGCATAAACACCTGTTTTAATTTGACCATACCTTCAAAGTTGTCCAAATGACTAAAATATGTTATCTTTAAAATGAGGAAACTAAATATATTTTATTTGAAAGATGAAAATAACGAGAAAAATACAGCTATATCCAAATGAAAAATAAATAGCCTCATAAATTTCAAAAGGATCTTGGTGTACTTTATTTTTTCTTAATATTATAAATATTCTTTTCTTTTATGGGTTTTTTGATTACAAATGTATGGGTTTTTTTTTTTTTTTTTTGAAAAGCTATTTTATTTTGATTTTTTTTTTCTTTGTAATTATCTCTTTCCACGTATGAGATTATACAAGTTTGTGCGTGGTTTGTATTTGCTTACAAATCCCATAAGCTCTTGGAGGGCTGGGTGAACTCTTTAGATTTAAAAGAAAAAAAAAAGACTAATATGAGCAAAATATAATTTTTAATTTCTGTATTTTTTTTAATAAGATTGATTTGATTTAATACTGTCAAACTGTGAGTGTAGATGTACTTTGTGTCAAAAACACTAGCAGAAAAGGCTGCATGGGACTTTGCAAAAGACAATGGCTTGGATCTTGTGACAGTGATTCCACCGCTGGTTGTTGGTCCTTTCATCTCTTCAGCAATGCCTCCCAGCATGATCACTGCTCTGGCCCTCATCACTGGTATCTTTTTTTCTTAACTTTAAATTAAAAAAAATAAATAAAAAATAAAAAAATATCCTAATACTTGTAACGGTAATAACCAACAATCATTTGATCTATTTGCATCGAGCCTCCTGTATGTTTGTGTTTTACTTAAAAATAATAGGGTAACTTATGGTTATATTTTATAAATATGCCCATTCCGAACAAATGGATTGTTCATATTTGTCATAAAAAACACTTGTGAATGCAATGAATGAGTGAATGAATGCATTGTGATTGCAGGAAATGAAGCACATTTTTCAATCTTGAAACAAATCCAACTAGTCCATTTGGATGATCTGTGTGAAGGTCATATCTTTCTCTTTGAGCATCCAGAGGCAAAAGGTAGATACATATGCTCTTCTCATGATGCCACAATCTTCACTCTTGCCAAGATGATCAAAGAAACGTTCCCTGAATATGACATCCCCCAACAGTATGTTTCTTCTTTATAAATATATCTTTAAATATATATTGAATTCTCAAATAAAAATAAATAATGTTTTGTGATATATTAATTTAATGTCAGGTTCAAAGGCATTGATGAGAATAATATTGGGCCTGTTCACTTCTCTTCTAAGAAAATCATGGATCTTGGCTTCAAATTCAAGTACACAATGGAACAAATGTTTGTTGATGGCATTCAATCATGCAGGGAAAAGAAGTTGATTCCACTCCAAACAGTCAAGGAGATTCCTTCAATCAATGACAAGATTAATGGCATTGATGAACAAGTTCCAGTTGCTACCAACTAGAGTTTGTTTGAAGTTTAGTGAACTTGTTTCATTGCTTTTGTCCTCTTCCAATCAATAAGAGTGAACCTTGTGATCTCATCTCTATATTATAATAAACTTATAATGTCTTCATTTACATGTCTCAATATTATCAAATGCATGCATTTGGAAAACTCTCTCATGGATGTCTTCATCAAGCAATTTTGGATATAAATTTTGAATTTGAGCAGCGAAATTCCATTGTTGATCATGGAAGAGAAGGGAACAGTTTGTGTCACAGGAGCTGCCGGTTTTGTCGGTTCATCGCTTGTTAAGTGTTTACTAGAGCAAGCCTACACTGTCAAGGCCACCGTCCGTGATCCTAGTTATTATGTTTCCTTAACTTGTCTATTTTTATTGGATTTTCTTGTAACTTGCTAATCAATGTAACAGTATGTATTAGAATTTGATTCTTGATTTCAGGTGATTTGAAGAAAGTGAAACATTTGCTAGATCTTCCTAATGCAAGCACAAGAATTACTTTGTGGAAAGCCGAACTTTGCGAGGATGGAAGTTTCGATGATGCTATTCGAGGATGTGTCGGCGTCTTTCATGTTGCCACACCTACTGATTTTACCGTCAATGATCCTGAGGTTTGATATGTTAGGATGTTATTTTATGTAATTTTATGTAACTTTATGTTTTAAAGTTCATATATATATATTTAATTTTGAATGATAAGAACGAAACAATCAAGCCGGCGATTAAAGGAGTCGTAAACATACTGAAATCATGCCTGAAATCATCGACTGTTAGACGAGTAATTTACACGTCGTCTGCCGGAGCGGTTGGTACCGAAGAACATCGAAAACAGATGTATGATGAGGATTGTTGGAGTGATGTAGAGTTCTGCAAGACTAAGAAGATGGTTGGATGGGTAAATATCAAAGAACTTAATTAAAAGGATTTATTAACTTTATTTTATGATATATATATATATATGTATATATAAACTCCTTTTAATTTTTTTCTCTTTATTTAATTTTCTTATGTTGTGCAGAATTATTTTGCATCCAAAACATTGGCAGAGAAGGCTGGTTTTGAATTTGCAGAGAAGAGCAACAACATTGACTTCGTTAGCATAATACCTACGTTAGTCAATGGGCCATTTTTCATGCCAACTCTGCCACCAAGCATGCTCACTGCTTTGGCTTTGATCACAAGTATAATTGATTGAATCCATTTCAATTTTTTATAAATATGTCGTAATGTTATTTTATGTTTCTATATTGTATTTAAAAAACTTTGTCCTTCTAGCATTAATTAGACTAATTTATGTTCTTATTGCTAAAACATGTCACATTATTATTATTATTATTATTATTATTATTATTATTATTATTATTATTATTATTATTATTATATATACGTGTGGCTTATGTGGGCTCGATTCCATTGAATATATAACTTTCGCTTGTAGGATGGGAAATGAAGACTTACATATTTAAACTCATATTTACTAAATTAGTTGATATATGACTACTAGTTACTCCAATTAACAACATTAAACCATAAAATAATGATTTGATATGAACACTAGTAGTCTAACAGAGATTGATTAGAGTTAAAGACTTAAAGTATTCAAATAATTATTGAAATTACAATTCAGAGAATTTGATAATGCTGCTCATTTTGCAGGAAATGCACCACATTATCCGGCTTTGAATCCAATCCAATTCAACCACATTTATGATCTGTGCCAGGCTCATATATTTCTATTTGAACATCCAAAGGCAAAAGGAAGATACATATGCTCTTCTCATGATATTACTTTGCCAAATCTTGCAACAATGTTAAGAGAAAGATATCCACAATATAACATCCCCACTGAGTAAGCTTCAAAACATCTCTCTCTCTCTCTCTCTCTCTCTCTCTCTCTCTCTATATATATATATATATATATATATATATTTAAAGTTTCTAACAATTAATATATATATTATTGTTTGAAGGTTTGAAGGGATTACTGAATTCTCAGAGCCCATAAAGTTTTCATCAAAGAAGCTAATTGAACTTGGGTTTGACTTTAAGTATAGTTTGGAGGATATGTTTGATGGTGCCATCCATTCATGCATTGAAAAGGGATTGCTTCCACTTGAGATTAAGAAAGATGAAGTTATTTGATATATATATGTGTGTGTGTGTGTGTGTGGTTTGCATGTTATTATTTGTTGAAGTTTTCCTTGTTTAATTAATATTTTGCTTGTAATAATAGCAAGACATGCATGTTTGATTTGAAGCTCAATAAATTAATTCTAGTGTGAAATTAATTTGTGAAAGTGTAATTATTAGAAGTCCCTGAAAAGTAATCAGCTTTTTTTTGCTGTTATATTTTTTAAAAATAGTTAAAAAAATAAATAAAGAAAAAACATTAGAATAAGTAATTACAATTTCAAAATAAATTAGATGAGCTGTCTCAAGATACATCCTTTTGTGATCAACATGCTCTTGGAATATCTTGTCAAAAAATAAGAAAAAAAAAACAAAAATCAATGTATATTTTTTAAAAACAAATTATTATTGCTCACATATTAACCCGTCCCATATGATAAATTTTTAAAAATTATTAAATTAATGTAATTGATGTATCTCTATTCTTTTAACGACCTTTGTCGCTTAGTATTGTTGTAATGTTATTATATAAAATAAACTATGAACTTGGTTTAAAAAAAATAAAAATAAAAATATTTAAAAAGAATTTAAAAATTTGTAAATAATTTAAATAAAAAAAAATGGCTTGCCCTTAATACATTTACTAATTGAATTAAATTATCTATGTATTTTCTTCTTAGATATAAGAGAAATTAAAACTTATGAAATTCTCTTTACTTTAGATTAGAGTTGCTATCTACTTATTCGTCATCCATAAATTTTTGGATCAATCTAAGACCTGTGCTTTTTTTTTTTCTTTCTTTCTTTGTGCTCATTATGTTATCAGTAAAAAAAAAAAATCATTGGTTTCAAAATATTTTATTTTTTATTTTTTGTCATCGAGTTTAAGCACACTTCTAATTATTTATGTAAACTTGCATTTTTAATGTTTACCTATGACAATCAAGAACTTGCTGTGTGCAACATGTTTCCACTTATATTAAATGTCTACTCGTACTATATTATAAATATTGAACACATAAAAATATCTTTTACAATTAATAAAAAATATTGTATAAGTTTTCATTATGTTGTCACCCAAGAACATTGAAATATGATTATGTTGATGTTCTTAATTAATAGAAAAATGGTGGTGAAATTGATGCCAACAATTATATTTATATATATATATATACTGTGTTTTTGAGATTTGAGATCATGATGATGTGCTTGTGTATGTGTTGAATCTGTTGATGCAGAGAACATGACAAAAGTGAAGCATTTGTTGGAGCTGGCGGGACCAGATGAAAGATTAAGACTTTACAAGGCTGATTTGTCTGATGAAGCCATTAATGGTTACGTTGGTGTGTCTTCCATGTTGCCACCCCTATGGACCCGTTAAACTAAGACTCCTCTTGACAAAAAAAAAAAAAAAAAAAAAAAAAAACCTCTGTTTCATGATGAGACTTCATGGAACCATTGAGTTCTGTAAGATGGTTGCTCGGGTAAATTAATTAAATATCAGTTTTAATTAATTAATCCTTGTTTCTTAATAAAAATTGTTTCGAAAAATTGAATTTATGCAGACTTATTTCTATGCGATAACAGAAAAAACTTAAAAATTGCCTTTGAATCCAACTTCTCTTGTTGATTTTCACCGGTACAACCATGCAAAGTTTGTTCAAATTAATATCTTACTTTCATAAAAATACTAGTCATACCAAAGGGTTTGTAGCACAGCGGTACCTCGGGACGCGAGTTCAATCCCCCCGAACAGCGCTCCCCCGTTCTAAGAGGGTGAGGACGTTGTAGGCAATCCCCAGCCACACGTACGACCTTGAGAGTTGGCGCTTGTCGCCCTATCTCAAAAAAAAAAAAAAATACTAGTCATAACTTTTATATAATTTTTAATTTTTATATAATGATTAAATATTAATTTGTAAAAATAGCAAACGGTACAAAGTTCTATTCAAATCAACATCATCATACCTTCAAAAACTTTTACTAATGGTAACTCTTTATGTAATAATTTGATTAATATATAATAAGTAAATATGGATTTGTAAAATGATATTCATGAGCACAACCATACAAAGTTTATTCAAATAAATATCATTCTTTCAGAAAAATTTACTAATCGTAATTGTTATATGTAATTTTTGAATCATATATAATGGTTAAATATTGATTAATTTGTAAAATAAATTTCACAAGCACAACAATACAAAGTCTATTCAAATCAATATCGTACTTTCATTAATATGTATTGATTAATCATGATATGTAATTTTTTGTTCATAATGGTTAAATACTCATTTGTAAAAACAACTTCAGGAAATGTGCGTTTTACTACATATTAAATCTTGTCTAATTTATTTATTTTGATGATTTATGCTATGCACATGTGTTCTTATTTGAGCATCCTAAGGCAAAATAAAGATATACATGCTCTTCTTGTAATGTTACTATAAGTGAACTTGCTGACTTACTAAGAAAGAAATATTCAGAATACGAAATTCCTACCGAGTAAGTTTTTCTTTTTTCTTTTTTGTTTATTTTTACCTTTTTTTTTTTCTTATATGATTATAATGTCTACAAAAATTAACCCACGATTGATATTTGTTGCAAATTGTAGATTCAAAAGGCATTGATAAAGTTAATGGCATTATAAAATTTTCATCGAAAAAACTTATGGACCTAAGGTTCGAGTTCTAGGTACACTTTCTTTGAAGGATATGCATGACAGAGTTTCCCAAAGTTGTAAAGAGAAGGGATTGCTCCCATTGCCAAAGAAAATCAAATGATATACATAAATACAAGTCAATACATAATACGAGACATGCGAATGACTAAAAATACAATAATTCACAAAATTTCGTATTGTTGTTTGTAAGTTAATGACTTTCTCAATATACATTTTATTATATTAATCTATAAGTGATTTTTAAGGTTGATTAAGCGGATTGAAGTTAAAATCAATAATCATCTTTATGTATGACCTTCTGATTAATCTCAATTATATCAAAATACTCTAATTGAATATTTAATTAGTTTTTTTACTTTATTGCTTATAGGAATAAATTTTTAATCTAAGAGAGATTTAAAACAA
Source organism: Dioscorea dumetorum (assembly GCA_902712375.1). NCBI lineage: Eukaryota > Viridiplantae > Streptophyta > Magnoliopsida > Dioscoreales > Dioscoreaceae > Dioscorea > Dioscorea dumetorum. The sequence continues at coordinate 66,853 of CACTHL010000444.1, forward strand.
TGTTTCTATAGTGTTAAAAAAATGTATGTTATAAACAGTTATAGGTCATGCAAAGAGTAGGGTTAAAATCACTAATGGCTCCTTAAGCATTAATTAGCGTTGTTTGATCATTTAACTTAAAATAATAATAATAATAATAATAATAATAATAATAATAATAATAATAATAATAATATAGTCAATTAGTGAGTAGAAAAAATATACTAAAAGCTGAAATATCAATTAATGTGACAGACCCATATGGGCCACCTTATCCTCAATGTGATTGCCATGTGACTGTGACTTAACATATAATCTTTTTTTTGTGTTAAAAAATATAAATTTTCTTGAAAGAGATTTTTTTTACTATTGTAGGAATTTATTTTTAAAATGTTTTCAATCAATTTTCTCTCTTACTGATTTCCTTTTAAATATATATATTTATAATCCAAACTCGTAATATGTTTATTTGACATTAAATCACTTAATTAGTTAAAAAACTTATACCTTTATGTCAGGTATAATATATAAAATAATTAAATCACTACTCTCATTAATTAATAATTAAGCATAATATATTAACCGATTTAATTTAATTTAATAGCATGGTATTAAATTAATTATGTGGTGTGCAAAGTTTTTAATTTAATAAATAAATTATTTATTACCATCGTAATAAAGTAATTAAATCATTTAATTAAATCATATGATGTAATTAAACAAGTGTAAAAAGCATGAAGGGGGGTAACTTTACCTCTTCACCGAAAATTGATGAAGTGGGATTTTTCAGATACCTACTTTAACTATCTAAACATAGAAAGTGGTCTCCGAAGTCCAGTTTTCAGTTTGAACCAAACACACTGAAGTAGATAGTTTCAGCTGAACTGTTCACTTTCACCGAAGTGTCACTTCTAGATTTCTACCACTTCGGTAATTCACTTTTGAATCAAACGACCCCTAAATATCTCACAATCAGGTCCCCCAATGTTTCTAACTGAAAAAGAGAGTCATGGTCTCCACGCGCTCCACGTCAACTAATACTCAAAACAATTGAGAGAGGCAAGTAAAAACCTTTTATATAAATCCAAATAATATAATAAATAAATAAAACATTCAAATAACTGATTTTTTTTAAAAAAAAAAATTTGAATAAACCACAATGCATGTAACCAACTTTTCAATATCCCCTTTGAAGTCAATGTCCAAAAAAAAAAAAAACCAAAAAAACTCACATGTAAGCTTAACCATGTTTTTTATTGTTAAGGGGAGGTGAGGGTGAAAGTGAAGCAAAGGCAAGTAATTACTTACAAGGTTCTCTCTTTCTCAACTTTGTTCTCCACTTTACTTTGCTTTTCCCATCCACACTCTTCTTCAGCCTCTCTTCCCAAACAATGGCTGACAACACCACAGTCTGTGTTACTGGCGCCTCCAGCTTCATCAGCTCATGGCTCATCATGCAACTCCTCCACCATGGCTACTCAGTCAAGGCCACCATTCAGAGTCCTGGTACTTTGTTATTTTTTTTCCTTATATTATATCTGTATATATATATATATATATATATATATATATATATATATATCTTCAATAAATCTTAATATGTATATTATTATATATGTTTGTATGTGAGTTTGTAGAGGATTTGGAGAAGGTGAAGCACTTGTTAGAGCTGGCAGGAGCAGAGCAAAGGCTAACATTATGGAAGGCTGATTTGGGAGTGGAAGGAAGCTTTGATGAAGCCATTAATGGTTGTGTTGGAGTCTTCCATGTTCCCCCAAGAATAGATCTCAATGTCAATGACATTGAAGTGAGTGAGAAATTAATATTTCACTTGATTGACTTCCAATTAATGTTTGAGTATATATATATATATATATATATATATATATATATATATATATATATATATATGTCATTACTTAATTAGTTTGCAGTTAAATTTGCTGTTGTTTTTATTATTTCAGAATGATTTGATTAAGCCAACCATTGATGGAGCTGTGAATTTGTTCAAGTCTTGTGTCAAAGCAAAGACTGTCAAGAGAGTTGTGTACACTTCCACTGCAGCAACTGTTAATATTCAACCAATCAGGAAGCCTGTTTTTGATGAGACTTCCTGGACTGATGTTGAATTTTGCAAGACTGCTAAAATGACTTCTTGGGTGATTATTTTTATTATTTCTAGTAGTCAACTGTTCATTGAATTGATTTTTGAATTTCTGAATCTGTGTTTTTCAGTTAAAGTTGTTTGGAACTGTGCAGATGTATTTCTATGCTAAGACAGTAGCAGAAAAGGCAGCATTAGAATTTGCTGAAAAGAATGGATTGGATCTTGTTACTGTGCTTCCGTCGGTAATCAACGGGCCGTTCCTCACGTTCACAATGCCGTTGACAGTGTTTGCCGCACTCGCATTGATAACAAGTATGTTCATCGATCAGTCGTGTATCTTTTGTTAGCGATAACATACATGCTACATACATAGTCTCATATCGGTCAATTTAGTACTTCACTATTGATCCGTATTGATCTATAGTAGTATGTATTTAAGGTAATCCTATTAACATCAGAGTGTGTTCATTTCAAAGGAAGACAAATGGTTTCCATTTTCATAACTACTTTATAATGTTGTGTTTTTGGAAAAAAAGGGACACAAGAAGGACAATGTGATTTTGGCTTTGTTTTTTATACTTTCAAAAGGCTACTCTGAAATCAATATGTGCTTAATTAGTTTGATTAGATGTTTCTGATTTGCACATCATAGGACCCAAAAAAAAAAAAAAATTTATAGTATATTTAACTGAAAGTTTAGAATGGAAATCTGCAGGAAATGAATCATTCTACTATGTACTGAATCCTGCTCAATTTGTGCATTTGGATGATCTTTGCAATGCTCATATATTCTTATTTGAGCATCCAGAAGCAAAAGGAAGATACATTTGCTCTTCAGAGCATGTTACAATATCTGAGCTTGCAAACTTCTTGAGAGAAAAATACCCAGAATACGAAATTCCTGCTAAGTAAGCTTGCAAATATTACCATCATCTTCAGTTATTATTCATTTACATTGTTTTTTGTTATATGCTTATTAATGCTGGATTATGTCTTATTGTGAAGGATTGAAGGCATCGATGAAGTTAACGATGTGATTGAGTTATCGTCGAAAAAACTTTTGGACTTAGGATTTGAGTTCAAGTATAGTTTGGAGGATATGTATGATGGAGTTTTCAGGTCATGCAGGGAAAAAGGTTTGCTTCCTCCCTTGCCAAAAAAACACTAGCCCAACAGGGGCATATATGATCAGTAAGTCTCAAATATTATACCTGTTTCCCCAAGTGATATTTTTTTTTTCTTTTTCTTGGTAATTGTGTTTCAATAAGCGATGGCAATTGCTGACTAATTAAGTTTTTTATCATAATATTATAAATCCAATATTTTGTGGCCCTGGTAATAATTGAAGTTCAGGGCTTTGGTTCACTTTCATCAATAAGTTGATCGAATTTGATTTTTTTGGGTTCATTCTCATTTGCTCCTCTTCGTCCACATCCACTTGTGTGCATGCTTCCTTTTAAGGCAGAACCATAGCCTACTGTTATATTTTTTAAACTAAATAAATAAATCATAAATTTATTAAAATTGAATAAAAGGACAACACAAAACATAGAGAAATAGGAACCGGAAATAACAAAGATAGTAATAACATACATCGGGATAAATCATTAAGGCCATGTTTGGATAATTCAACATTATGTACATTATGGCATAATATAATACTTTCACATAATTATGCCATAATGGTTGTTTGGGTATCTAATTTATGTTACAAAATTATGTCATAATGTGAAAATTATAGGTGGAATATTTTTTTTATGTTGAAGTGGGGTTTTTTTTATTGTAAAATGTGTGAAATATTTATGTAATATTTTTTTATTTTGTTAACCAAACACTCATTCTGTAAAAATAAAATATGCCACAAGTTCTGTAATAATCACTTGTATTTTTTACGTAATAAAATTATGTCAGATTTTTTTTATTTTGTAAACAAACGGGGTCTAATGTATTTTTGCATTCTATAACTCATGAGATGCCTTGTTTACATATCATTCTGAAGTAAATTAATATAAATACAGCAGTAAAAAATAAAAAACGACACAAAAGTGTGTGAACTATTAAAAAAAATAAAAAATCAAAGTGGATTGTCCACGCTGGCACTTCCAAGTCTTATCTCTACAAAAGGGTTTTGTTATAGGAACAGCTTCAGTACACTTTCACAATTTTTAGGACCCAAAAACCCATGCCCGTGATTTGAGGGAGGGTTTAGATGCCAATTCAGTAATTCTCTCTAAAACCAAAATATCCTCTCAAATTTATATTTTTATGAAATTGGTTTTTGCTAACAAACAATTTACTTTAAAGTATCTAACCAACCAAGAGTGCAATGGCCATCCACTTGTTTTCTCTGTTGTGAGGCAGTAGAAACTGTAGATCACATGTTTCTCTGTTGATCCTTCACTTTGAGAATCTGGATACACTTTGATGTATTTTTAATATCTTGCACTGTTCTTCCATCCTTACTAAGGTGTGGACTTTGTGGGTGTGTATAGGTGTTCTTAACTCTAGGGGGTTAGGAAACCTTCTCATCAGTGCCATTTGTTGGGATGTTTGGATTGACCGAAACAATCATATTTTTTCTGGCATTTTCTCTTAGGCTCCTTTGATTATTTGTGAAATTGATTATATGATTGTTACTTAAATTGATGCAGCTTCGGAAGCCAAGTAAAGCTATAGTAGAGGAGTTTCTCCCGACGATCAAACAAACCTTATCTTAATGGGGGGGGGGGGGGGGGGGGGCCTAGTGCCCAAAAAGACTAATCAGCCCAATTCCTATCCCGACCCCTCAGCCTCAACCATCTCATGGTGCCTCTCTCTCCTATTGTGTTATTATTTTTCCCCAATTCTACCTCGAGTGAACACTCTCTTCTTCTTTTTCAGTTGTAGTGCATTTTTTTTAGCCATATTTTATCATTTTTTCTCTTTTTGTCTTTTTTATAACCCTAGTGTTGTTGTAGTTGTTTGTTATTTTGTTGTCTGGTTTGTTTCTTCTCAATAAAATTGTGATTTATCTACTTTATAAAGAAAACATATATGGTTACAATTATTTCCTCTCCCAAAGTACCTTTAATGTAGCACAAAACGGATTTTTAGCTGTTTTGCATCATCAAATGATAACACAATATGATTAGATAAATTAAATGAAAGAGGCATCCATAAGATTTAAGTATTTGTCTCACAGCATAATACATATGGAGCTAAATTTTGTCTCACTTTTATACAGAAGGTTGAATCTTCAAAAATGTTTTAAAGTGTGATTGAGAATTTAAATTGTATGTGTGGGATAGTTTGTCTACATTATTTAAAAATAAAAATTATTAGAAAATTTTTTGTTCATGTGAGATTGTGGTTTGAATTAGTTGAAGTCAAATTTTGAAATTTGTATTTATTTACAATTTTCATTGAAATGGTAATCAAGAAGTTTGCCTTTAAATTGATTATATATACTCATTAAATTAACACAAAAAATTTCCATTCAAATTAAATAAGGTATTCCCCACAATATACTTATTAAATTTAAAAAAATACACATAATAAACCGGTGTCACCTAACAAATGAGTATAAATAGGCGAGAAATGCGTCATTTAAGGGAAACAACTACACTTTGTATGTGTTTTGAATTTTAATTTTATATTTATTTTGAAATAAATATTATAGGTGAAAGACTGACAAAGTTTTTTTTTAATTTTTATTTTATTTTATTTTATTTTATTTTATTTTATTTTTGTTGCTACTTTCGTGTTTCAACAAGTTCTTAGGCTTGATGCTATCTTCCAGCACTTTTGCTTTAAAATAATAAAATAAATTTAATTAAAATTATGATGGTACATTCTTTTCCCAACATGACATTAATATATTATGCTTTGCATCCGGTATATTATTATATTATGCTTTTAGTATGTAAGATATATACGATAGAGCAGAAAGGGTTTAGCTATAAGATATATAATTAAACTATAAATTAGAACAAAACTTTTATAATCAAAATTTTCAAATTTAAAAAAAAAATTCCGTTTTAAGTAGGTGAATTACTAAACATCACCTGTTCAATTACATTCTCTGGTATAAAAGAACTCAATAATTGGAATTAGGACCATTTCTCGTCCTTCATGGTCATTTTATACTCCATTATACCTTTTCTTTGTTTTTTGGGTAGCTGATAATGCAGAACATTTGAGATAACGCATGAATAATAAAAAAAAATTGCTTAATTTGGCAAAAAAAGTCTGAACTTACTGGATTGAATAAATATAATGCATCTAGCTTTACAACAACTATCTTCCTAACATTGTTACATATAGATTCCGGCCTATCGCTCTTCGGAGTTGAACTTGTTCCATGCTTCCTGCACCACAAAAATGGGAGAAGGGAAACCGATAGTTTCTTCCAACACATGTCCAGGTACGGCATATCAAAAGTTTCGAGCAACAATAATCATACGATCGCACTTCGTGAAGCAGAGTACGAAAATAGATCAAAATCAAAAGAGGAAGGCCAGTGTAAAGAAAGTCACACACCTTAAGAAGATCAAAGACTTTCTCACATATGTACTTCTGTTGAATGCTAGCACCCCTTTGCTGTAACTTGTCGGGATGAACACAAAGAGTAGCCCTCCGGTATGCTTTCTTGGCAGCCGCAGCAGTTATAACATCGGTCAAGGGAATTGGCTGCCAACCACTATCAGGGCCAAGGATCTGCGTTACAAATAGCAAATAAGTATAACAAAAGGTCACACAAAAAATACATTCATTTTATCAGACGAAGGTAATGACGTGGTGATTAAGCAATAAAGTTTAAGATAATAGATGGATTGTTCTTTAAGAAGCATCCAGTAAACAAGGAGTGGTTCCTCTCCAGGTTATCAGACACATCAATGTAGTATAGTTGAAGAAGCAGATTTGACCTTCAACAAATAATCTATAAACAAGGAGCCTTCTGTCTCATTAACAGAGTAAAAAATTACAGGGGCAGAGGAAAAAAATTAAGCATTGAAGCCTATGAATACGATGAAGAAATCCGCTTATGTATGAAGGTCACAAATTTAAGCATTGAAGCCTATGAATACGATGAAGAAATCCATCATCAGTTTAATAGATCTTTTTGAATGGAAGTCAAGCACACCACTTGTTAAATTTGTGACCTTCATACATAAGCTAATTTGGAGCCTTCTTGCACAGGCTACTTGGTAAGTGACGAATCTAACAAGAGCAATTGTTGAATAGGAAAGAGTCTAGACTAAACAGCAAAAGGGATTCAATATAGAAAAATGCATCGCTTTCATGGCAAAAGTCAAAAAACTTTACAAGAGGGGAAGCCTTGAAAGGAGATATCAGAGTGTGTATGTGTAACTTCATTTATTCTGGCTATACATTGAAGCTGGACCCTTAAATTCATTGCTGGTTTAATCAGGAATGCTAACGGTAAGTAAGGATATCTGATTTGTTAATGCCTGAGATCAAAAAAACTAATCATTCACTGGTCTGTAACTTCGACGGAATACTAGAGCATTTTAATTTGAGGGAAAAGGAAAACAAACTTGTATCAGACTAACGTGGAGTGCAGATATAGCATAGATCAAATACAAAAAAATAAAACCACTCATTTAATGCATTTGGTTCTAAGATGAATATATGATTGTGCTTATAGTCCTGTGCATGGTTGTGTGGAAGCATTGGCTAAAAATCCCAAAATTTCTTACTGTAGACTAAATTTGGCCGGGAAATTAAACAACCAAAGAACCTTTGGCAGTAATACAAATAATCTAAAGAACCATAGAGAACAGGACAGCGTGCCTACATATTGCAGAGTTGACAACAATGCTCGCAAATTCCCTTCCTTTCCATTTGACCACCTTTTGACATCAGCATCAAGAGATTCGGCCAACCTCTGTCAGAAAACATAACCAAGGAAAATCAGAACAATACGACACTGCAATCCTGCCATAACACCAAATCTTACATTTCTCTCTGCTTGTTCTCTTTGAGCAAGAATATCACGCATATTCTTTTCAGCAAGTGCTTTTGCCTGATGATTACAAGGCAAATTATTGCAAGTTCATCAGGCAATCCAAACAAGAACAAATTTATGTAAAAATAAAAAGACAGGTACAGCACGTACAGCTCGCTCGACTGTGCGTTGATGCCTCTCTAATCTTGCTTTACACCTTAAAGCTGATTCACCAGAAGCTCCTTCAAACAGCCAAAAAGATTCAAGAAATTAGTTCAAGATGCAAAAAAGATGTCTGACCTTCTACTAACGACTAGAAATCTGAAATGGCATCTATGGAGAACATGTTACCATGATTAATAGATGCAGAGTATTTTTGGCTATTGTTTGAAGATCCCCCACATTGAGACTCATTGTGTCGAATATCCTGCATGTCCATACACACGTTATAAATCAGTTAACACATTCTTAGAAAAAGAGTATCCAGAAGCATACAAAATGATGATACTCATTACTCACATAAGAACCAGGCCTTATCCTTATTCCACCATCACCCTTATCACTGGACCTAAGATTGTTCATTGTTTCATTGTCTTTCCTTATTTTATCTCTAAAAGAGCCATTAAGTCTCTCAGCTTGTTCTCTAGCTTCTGTGGCAGCCTTTTCTGCAATTGCTCTTTCTACAGCACGCTCTCGAGCTTCGGCAGTAGCTCGCTCGACCGCAGCGCGCTCTGCCCCTCAACTTAGCTTCTCTAGCAGCCTTTTCAGCCAATGATTTCTCCAATGCTTCAGCTGAAGCTTTCTCTATGGCCTCAGCCAGCACTCTTTGTCGAGCTTCAGCAGTCACTCTCTCCACAGCAATCCTTTTAGCCCTTTCCCTGGCTTCAGCAAGTGCCCTTTCATGAGCTTCACCAGTTGCCCTTTCAACAGCAAGTCTATCTTTTTCTCTTTCCCTCTCCCTCTCTTTCTCTTCTAACTTCTTTGCCCATTCTTTCTCATGCTCTCTTTCGCTTTCTCTCTTACTGCCTACACTTTTTATGCTCTCTGTTTTTTGTGAGTTGATCTTTGAATTATCAACCCCATTCACAAAATGACTTTCTGAGTCTACCTTCACCAGACTTGGCAATTTCCCTTTCTTCTCTGATTCTGGCAATCTAACCTGTCGGACAGCTTCCAAGATTTCATTTGCAGGCTGCTGGCCAACCAGACGATCTGTGTTTGCATAGTTGCAATTTCTGTCCAACTTAACAACTGACTCAATTTCAAAATCTTCCCGATCCTGACAATCCACTCGAGCCTTACTTACACCGTTATTGTTCTTCCCCAAATCTGAAGTTGCCTGAACAAGTTTAGGCTTTTCATTCTCTTCCTTTATGTTGTCTGCTTCGGCCAACGGCTGTGACTCATCAGAATTTTCAGTCATACATTCCATCATGTGCTCCTCATCATTTTCAAGTTTTTGTAGATTTTCTTTTCCTTTCATATTCTGATCTTCAAGAGAGACTTCTTTTGCTGCCATTTTCTTGGCATGTTCCGCATGCCCAAGAGGAACTTTTGTTGTTTTACTATTCTCTCTGATTTTGCGTTCTTCAACTGACTCTTTAGCAGCTTTGGACAGTTCAACATTTTCTTCTGCTTCATCAATTTCCTGATCAATGCAGACTGCCTTCTTATTTTCCACAGATCCACAAGACTCTTGCATCATAGTCATAGTGTTGGCTGTTTCCGCATCCAGTAACACATCAGTTTCTGAGTCAATTTCAGGAGCACATCCCAACTCACATGACTCATGTCTCTTTTAAAACTCTCCAAAGGAATATCCTCTTGAGTTGCTGTCAATTTCTTACCTGACCCTGGCATAAATGAATACTTTAGCACATCAAATTCTTTCCCGGTTTCATCCAGAACACTGGTTCTATCAGCAATGTTTTGAACATTTTCATTATCATGAGGTTCACATGCAGTCTCCTCAATGGCATCTTCTTTTATTTCATCCACAACACCAGGATAGACCTCCCGAGCATCCTCTGATTTTTCATTTTCTTCACCTAAACTAAACACATCCGCTACTTCTTGTATATCAGGATGTTTTTCCTGTACATGAGCTTCTCGAATTGCGCTTAGAATTTCTTTTATTTCCTCCTCTCTGCTAACCATAGTCTCAGCATTCACCTCCTTTATTTTTTCTCCTACATGTGGTTCATTAACAGCCCACAATTTTCTTGATTTTTTAAATTCATTCAGTGTTTCAACTACTTCGCAGTCTTGCTCATGCTCATTTCGCACTTTGGTGCCCTTCAATGTCTTCTGAGCACATTCTTGCTCAGATGATTTTTGGAAAGGTCTACACTTCTTGTCATTGTTGATCAGTTCGTAGTATTCGTTATCTATTTTCCACTCCCCAGCTTTCTCCTCCAGGTCATATTGAGATGACATTGATTTCTTATCTTGAAGTGCCTGCTCTTTGCCAGCACGCATTTCCTTCTCTTCCTGATCAATAGCTGTCTCGGTTGCCTTAGTGTGTTTCTGCCTCTCTTGCGTATCCACTTCCTTCTCTTCCTGGTGAATAATAATCTTGGTTGCCTTAATGTCTTTCTGCCTCTCTTGCTTATCCATTTCCTTCTCATCCTTGTCAAAAGCTGTTTTGGTTGCCTTAGTGCGTTGCTGTCTCTCTTTCTTATCTGTTTCCTTCTCCTCAGGTTCATAACATTGGTCATCTATTTTCCTCTCCCTGGTTTTCTCCTCCAGGTTGCATTGAGATGTTTTTAATTTTTTCCCTGGAAGGGCCTGCTCTTTGTCAGCATGCATTTCTTCCTCTTCCTGGTCGATAGCTATCTTGGTTGCGTTGGTGTGGTGCTGCCTCTCTTGCTTGTCCATTTCCTTCTCTTTCTGTTTGTAAAATCGGTCCTCTATTTTCCTCTCCTCAGCTTTCTCCTCCAGGTTGTACGGAGATGCTTTCAATTTTTGCCCTTGAAGTGTCTGCTTTTTGCCAACACAAATTTCCTTCTCTTCCTGATCAATAGATATCTCTGTGTCCTGTGTGTGTTTCTGCCTCCCTTGCTTATCCATTTCCTTCTCTTCCGGTTCATAATTCGAGCTATCAATTTTCTGCTCCACAGTTTTCTCCTCCAGGTTGTATGGGGATGGTTTCGACTTGACCCCTTGAAATGTCTGCTCTTTGCCAGCACGCACATCCTTCTCTTCATGATCAATAGCTATCTTGGTTACCTTGGTGTGTTTCTGCCTCTCTTGCTTCAGAAAACCATTCATCTTCTCGTCATCCTTTCCAAAGCTCATTTGGGTTAAATCCCCAATGCAGGAGTTCACTTCTTCAACAGCTTCAGCCTCCTTGCTTTCCTTGAGATTTATGTTATCATGCTGAGCCAGCTTCTTGGGGCTTCGGAAACTGTCTCGTTTTCTCCCCATCAACTCTTTTGCACTTTTCAATTTAGCTTGGGCTTGTTCCATTGCTTCTTTCATGGCAGCAGCAGAAGCAGCAGCAGCTGAACTTGCATCAACCCCCACATCAAAGAAATGAGAACCGTCTTTCACAGAGCCTTGAACAGCATCAGTTTTAGAAAAAGAACTACTATAATATTTCCAGTTATTACTTGTTTGTCTATGCAGACTTCCTCCCTCAGCATCATTGGTTCTTGAATAGATCCTGATTTTAGGATGACTCTGCTTATTACTCAGTTTGGGAGGTGGTCTTGACGGAGGTGGCACCTCCAATGGTCTAGTCCTAAGGCTGATTTCAGATATGGTAACATATGTAGGATCATGAAAGGATATATCCCCACTAGATGTTGTTGAGTGATAACTAGAAGAACGTGAATGTGATTGCAGATTTGCAGAAACATCTTCTGAGGCTGGAGATTTAGTACTCAATGATTTCGCATCCTTCAGATCAACTACTGAACTACCAGTACTGGCATCATCAGAGGCCGGCATAGAGATTTTCTCCTGTATTATGTCAGCTATTTTCTCATTAGGATCTGAGGGGTCTGAACTGAGACTTGGATCATTAGCTTTCATTTCTGGAATACCATCGCTTCTCAAAATTCGTGAGCTTGCATCCACCACAGAGTTATAGCCAGAAACGGTACTATGTTTGGTTAACAGTGCATTTTGACCTCCCTCTACGCCTCCCGGTTTGTCTTGTGGTCTGACATGTCCAGCTTCTTCATCCCACCATTTGACTGGTACAAATCAAAAATGATTTGATCTTCTTCCACAGATGCCACAAATTCATTGTCAGGAGTCTGTGAAGCTAAATTAGAAACTTCTGATGCCTGCTGTCTACTGCTTGTTTTCTTTGGAACCCTATCAAAAACATAAAGATACGCAATAGATAAAGAAATACCTTATTAGTTGTACTCAAATATTTCCAAACCCAAAAAAGGATACAAGAACATTGCATATTTATATCTGTTTACATCTGAAGTAAAGTTATAACAAAAGAAGAAATCAGAAGCCCACATAATGAGGTCGCAAAACCCAACGTTCTAACATCAAATGACAAATACAACAATAATGGCAAACATAAGCAAACACCAGAATGAGACATGAGTACTAGACCATTCTACAGTAGTTTGCAGTAGCATCAGAACAAACTGTCACAAACTTTGCTTGCAATAAAGGAACAGTGTTTGCAGGTTTACATTCACAGTTCCTGAACAACTACACATTTCATGTATGGCATTACTAGCAACAAATTATTCTCAAGTTGTAAATAGCAAATGGCGAAATCAAGTATGTTGAATAGCCAACCAGCACGCTGATCGGAAACTTCATTCCCTTGATAGTCGTCAGCAATCATTAGGGTAAGACTAGTCCTTTCTCAGTTGATTATATAAATAGTTTTGGTGCTTTATGAGGGAAACAAGTTAAACCATGGGTACGACAACTAGGCTACAAACTGTTTACGTCATCACAAGACGATAAATATTCATCCTTTCCCCACATATCGCTTTACAACTTGATACCTAAATAAGTTAAAATTATAACAACATTTCCATAAAAAAAAGTCTATTTAGCACTGTAGTATCCTTTCAGTGAATCAACCTTCACGTGGAACACCATCCAAATTTAATATCTAGAATAAAGGGATTCTCTAAAACATTTCATGCGATTTTTCTCTCACTCCACAACCATGCACAAGATGCCATTACTGGCACACAAAATAAGAAAATGAACATGGAACGTCATCATAGCATGAAGAGTTCAGGGCCCTATTCCATCTGTTCTATTCAAAATGCCATATTAGCTCAGTACATACATAGACAATACTTCACAACAATACTTCAAAACCTTCTTTCACATAGGGCATGACACAGCCCATCTCAAACAGCAACATCCATATACAAAAAGAATGGCTTTAAGTTTCAGCTTATTAAATAAGGCAAGCAATTAATTCAATCCTAATAACAAATACATTAGACATATAATGGTTCCTATTCACATGCTAAATTTCTCATTAGCTATGCCAATCCTACTACTCCAGCGAACTAATTCTGATAGATTTTTCTACTTATTCCATTGGTAAAAGTCTAAAAGCTAGTACAGCACAATTCAGCATCACAAACCCATCATCACTAACTGCCATAGAGTAATCCTCACTTGATGCATGAGAATCCTAACATAGTTACATAAGTACCATCGTTTCAGCATGGCCGAAGTTCTTGACCATACAAATGAGAAAAATCTTTTCCATATGAACCATCCATTAAAAAAAAAAAGAGGAAAGGTGTCCTTTGATTCAATAAAGCACATACCATTCTTCATCAATAAGCAGCAGTGATATAATATCCACAGCAAAAAACGAGGATTAAAAACCAAATGAACGACTTTACTCACTAAAGCATATTCAGTAGCCAGTCTCTTTCAACATACCACAACTTAACCACAAAATACGCAAGTGACTTGGCTCTGTCATGATAACAAACTAAAATCACCCAACAAGAAATAACCAAAATCAATCAAACTTCAAACAAATGAGGAAAAATCCCTTTTTTCCCTCAATGATTAACTTCTATTACAAGCAAGCATCGGCATGAATCCTCTTTCTAGCTCAAATGAACTAAATTTCAGAAAAAATAAAGAATTTCGAAATTCAAAAAAAAAGAATCGGAGAAACAAACTTACCTCCCATTCGAATCCTCCGGCCGGGTCTTCCCCGCAATCAACTCCTCATAAGAAACTCCAAAATCCGCACCGCTAGAACCCCCAAAGATCTCCCGGTAGTCAAATCCCTGAGCTCTAGGGTCCACCAGAACATCCACATCATCAAATCCCATCGGAAGCTCAAGGAAAGGGATGGAGCACGATGCAGCGAAGCCCCCGAAGATCTCCGTATACTCATCCACCCTCGCTGCTTTGGCAGGCGCCGAATACCTAGGCAGCCCACCAAACACATCATCGTAGTCCACCTTCATCCCGCCGGTGCCTCCGGCAACGCCCGAGGCCGCCTTCCGAGAGTGCCGCGTCCGAGGCCGGTCCGTAGGTAGCGCCGCTTGCGGGTCCTCCATTGCAGAGCAAGCTCACGAGCTAAAGCGCTAAGGTTAGGGTTTTCTCTCTCTAAAGCTCCGCCCTTTCCTAGAGAGAAAGAGAGACAAAGAAAGAAGAAAACAGAAACGAGAGAGAGAGAGAGAGAAGACAGAGCTCGGGGAGAAAACCGAGTATGAGAGCAGAGTAGCGACAAGGTAACCAGATCAGCTGTTTTATTACAAACATATGAAATGGTGTTCTGTTGACGTGGCATTCCATTATTGGTAGTTTCGCTTTGCAATGCCAGCTGTTTGGGAGACACGTAATGCGGGGTGGTTCTAATGGTGTTTGGGAGGAAATATAGGGAGGTGGAGAGGGGTTTTTAGGGGATTTCGCATGGAGATTTTAGAAAATAAGGAAAGTTGGGGGAATGGAATCGCTGTGTAAATATTGACAAGGATTGAAACATCAGCCAGTCCCAGTGGGCCCCCTCAGAACGACCGCGGGAGCATTGTTTGTTTTCGTGAACGACATTACCATTTTACCCCTATAGGTCTTTTTCGCGTTTCAAAAGATATTAGATTTGTTTCCTCTTTTGCCCCCGCTTCCCAACAAAGCAGCAGTGTGAAATAAGGAAATTAGCACATAATAATTATTATATATAATATTTTTTTTTTAAGATTATGAAATTAGTAAAAATAAACCATTAACTGGAAAATTTCCGTTAATTAATTAGAAATTTTTCAATAAAAATAGTAAAAACATATTTTTTTTAAAAAAAAATTAATAATTTAAATAGCAGATGATTTAATTAGAAGTGGAAATACAAGATCTTAAAACTAAAAATTATTTATATCTTAAATTACTTGTGATATGTCTCAAGTAAATTAATGTCTTTATTTAATTTCTGACTTATAAATTTTACTAATTCAATTTATTTAATTAGTTATTTAAGTAGCCCATAATGTAATTCTAAGCTAATATTGAGGTTATTAAATTTATTAAAACAAAATCATATCATCTTTAAGAAAGAGAGTGTGTAGCTCTTTATCTTTGTCAGCAGACCCCAATCTTTAAGAGCCAATTTTTTTTTAAGAAAAAAAGAAAAGAAATTAATAAAAGCTGAGCCCTTATTTTTTTAAAAATTTATTTATGAGGCATATCAAAATGATGATTAACCACTTTTTCTTTATCTGTTTTTAATTTAGAAATTATATAAATAATAATGATTTGTGAGGAGGCGAGGGTATATAAGTAATTATCCTTTTTATGGATGGACACATGCAAAAATAAATAAATAAATACAATAATGATTAATTAACCAAATCATTAGAGAACACTATTTCTAATTTAAAAGAGACATGAGTGCCATTATTCAAGGTAGCTATCTTTTATTAATTAATATCTTCCTATGTTTAATACAAGCTTATGGGGTTATTAATGTATGAAAAGTATAGACTTTGATATTAAATTTTAGGTTTAATTAATTATAAAAAGATTTTTCTTTACATTTTTGTTTATCTAACTTTACGTATGTAAGGTATACTATAAAAAATAAAATTCTAGAAACACATGATTGGTTATATATTGACAAAGTATAAGAGTTATTGTCGTCACAACTAACCATTTAAGACATTTGATGGAATTAACTCCCAGATAGTAGACAGAAAATTTGACTCTCTTCCAGTATTATTAAAAAAATAAATAATAATAATAATAATAATAATAATAATAATAATAATAATAATAATAAATAAAAAGTTGTGATTTCATGAAGGTGGCAATTAATTAAGAAATATGACTAGGTGATGACACATTAGTTTAGGCCTCAATGGCCATGGTTGTTGTTGTCATTTGCCATCATGCACGCCATGAAGAAGACCAATAAGGACACTTCTCCTTGTTAAGGTTGGCACCTTCTTATTATTATTATTATTATTATTATTATTATATATTAATGCTTTTCAACTTAAAAATAAATGTGATAATGATGCATTGCAAATTGTCATATCAAGAAAAATTGTTGGTTGTTTGATTAAGTTGTTAGCTAACTTTTTCTTTTTTGCCTTTTTTTTTTTATTTTGGGCTTTATAAAAATAATCTATCTACTCATCTAATGTGTAATGGTTTTACATTAGTGAGGTCTATTTGGAAGAAGGGAAAAGAAGAAAAATATTTTAAAATTTTATAATTTCAAATGTTGGAAGTGTTGTTTCAGCACTCCAACTTGTATCTCTATATTAGTAATTGTTATGATTAAAATATATCATAAATTATATAAATATTAATTTCTTATAATAATAAAAATATAATTTTATTGAAATCCTTAAACTATACTTTGTGGTATTAATTGTTATTTAGATATAATGTATAAAATGAGTTTTAAGTTTTTAAAGCGTATTAATTCGATGACTATTAAAAACTTTAAAGATTATATATTTATAGGTTGTTTTTGTCATTTAGCATATAATAACATACTTTAATAGTACATATGTGGCATGCATGCAAACAAATTAAATTTAAAAAAAAATGTATGGTTTTATCAAGAGGCATGCACTCAAATAAATATAACCGTTGCATAGAATAAATATTAATTTAAAAAACAGATTTTCGCAGAAAATTTCAAGAACACAATAAATTAAACATGTTATAAAAATTATTTATCATTGTTGCAATATGGTCTTGGTATTATATTCTCCTCTCAATTCAAAGGGGGAGAGTTAAAATCTATTTTTTAAAAAATAATACTAAACCAGAATAGCAATATATAATTTAGAATAACATTAATTACTACAATAATAACTAATATTTTTTTAATAATAAAAAATAAATTATTTAAATAGCTACTCAACTATTTGGGTAATTTTATTTGACTCATTATTTAACTTTAAAAAAAATTTAATTGGGTATCTTAATTTTAAAATCGTTCATATATTTCAGCTACTCATGCTTACATCGTTAATGAAAATCTCATTTTTTAAATTATTTATTCATAATTAATTATTATTTTGATAAAATCATTTTTTTCCTATTATCATATTAACTAATTAATTAATTAATTTTAAAAAAATATTATGCATGATTAATTGAATAGAATTAATGAGTGATGTGACATAACTAATGTGACATATTATATTATGAGCGATTTTAAAATTGAGATATCAATTAAAATTTTTAAAATTCAGTGACTTAAATATAAGTACCCAAATAATTTGATAATTATTTAAATAATTTATCAGATAAAAAATTACAATGGTTGCAACTTTGTATATTTAAAAAAAAAATTACTTAAATTTCAAGTTTTTTTTTTTCAAAGTAATTTCTCGATATTAAATTATTTAAAAGAAAAAACAAGAGAAGAAAACAAAAGTCATGAGTGGGAAATGGTTCCTACCTCCATGGTCCAATTTCCAAAGCTTTCAAAAAGGAGTTTATTGAAGACATTGGAGGGCTTCACATGGGATCTTCTTGTGGACACATTGTCCCCTTCTCAAAAGAATCAAAGTATTTACAAGCTTGGATTCAATAATAAATTGGATAAAGTAAATTATTTTTAAAAATATTTATTAAAAAAAAAAAAACCACCTACCCCTTTGTAACTCCAAAGGTAAAGACTCAAGGTTCAAATTGCTACTTTACTCAAAGATTGAGGGTTAATTTGATTTTACAAAAATAATAAATAAATGAATAAATAAATAGATAAGAGACAGATATTTTTATAAAATTAAATAAAATTTTCTTATTTTGATTTATGATAATTTTTATTAAAAAACATTTTTTTGGTATTAGATTGTTGTATTTTGGAGCTATGGCATTTTCCACATTGTGGTCTAATAATAAATTTCAAATCGTATTATTAATTACAGTGAAAATTTTGAATGAAATCAAATTTTAATGTCAATCATGCATCTCCAAACACACATAAGATAAAATATTATAACATAAAATTAAAAATTAGTTAATCATAGGACAGGAGACAATATTGGATTAATGCAAGGATGTATCTAAGTGGCCCTTGTGACATTGCCACCTAACTACTATTCCACTGGACCAAACACTACTTGAGGGTGGGAAACATGAATTAATTGTCTTCTTAATTTCAATATATATATATATGTTAGAATCGAATGTTATTTTTTTTAATCTCATTGAACATGTAAAATAAATTTCCATAATTTTTATTTTATTTATGTGGGCCATCCCTTTTATAACAGTAGATTTACCTAAAATAAATTTTGATGGTAGAAATTTTTTTATCGATATAACAAATTATTAGCATTATTTTAATTTATTTACATTTGGTTTTTTATTAAGATTTACGGCTGTGCATGTCCCTGATATATTACTTGTTCACAAAATGAGAAAATCATTAAATTAGATTGAAAGTAAATTATATAAATGAATATGTTCAATAATTAGTTTAAAAAAATATCAATATTTAAAAATTCAATCACAATTTGATTTTTTCTCTCTCTCTCTCTCTCTCTATATATATATATATATATATATATATATATATATGTAAATCGAAATTATTTAATTTTTTTGAATTTATAAAAATGAACAAATAATTTTTATAATTATTTTATCCATATATTATGAACATGAGTTGATTAACATAGATATAGTTCATGACCCACAGAATAAAATATTTCATTCTCAATCACAAACATGAGCCCACAGAAAAGATGCACAGTTTCATATTTGCACACAAAAGAAAAGATAGACAGATGGAATCATGATCACAAGAATCTCTCAATCTATTTTTGAATAGTGACACATATAAGAACAAGTACATCATTCTGATTGAAACTTATATAATATAATTATATATATATCTAATAAGACTAATATATATTTTACATATATTTATATTCATATGTAAACTTCTTGGGGCCCTTAAATTGGCCACATCTTTTGAGAATGAGAAAGCACTCAAATTCATTCAAACTTATGGAGCGCATCCACTTTTAAAAGCAAACAATGGCTAGCTGTTTTGCACCGTTTAAAAGGACACATCTCCCATTTTCATGAAAAAAGGGCCATCTCTTGCTTTTTTTTTTTTTTTTTTTTTTTTAAGTCCTTTATTTTTATGTTTTGGGTTATATATATTCATATAAAATATTTTTTTTATAAAATATGGACAAATTATAATAGTAGAATTAATTATTTACAATTTGTGTTTTTTTTTTCACGTGAGCTGCAGTTTAAATCGGTAAGACAAAAACACTTTATGCATAAAATCTAATGTCGATAGAGCAAAACATCATTGGTATGTGCTAAAAAATTAAACAAAACTTTTATATATATAATGTGAAAAGGCATCCGCACACAAATTCACATATTTTATTAATATATCTCAGCTATATATTAGAGGAAAATTGAACATTCAACTTTTTTTTTCATAGATTTAAAATTAATGATAAATTATGTTGTGAGATAGCAATCATAAAGTTTTTGACAACATAATTAAAAATTATGATTATTTTTTTTAATATTTGATAAACTGATTTTTTGGAAGCAACAAATCTAAATTATTTTAGAGCAAAATATTAGAGATTTATAAAGAGATAAATGTCTCTTGACCGTTGTTTTTTATACAAAAATTTAGTAATTATTGTATGATTTTCAAGGGCTTTGTTTGTATATATAATATAATTTTTAATATTTATACGCAATTTATTTAAGCATATAAAACTTTGTAAAACCTCAAATTAACAATATAATTGAAAATTTAAAAATTGTGCATGCACACCACCAAAGTTTATGAATTTAATCTTAAAATATGGCTAAGCAACTGTAGTATTTTGGTATACTAATATGTGCAATTTGGTAATTTTCATTCATAAATATACATGCAAAAATATGCTTTTAGTCTTAAATGGGAACATACATCTAGAGAGAGAAATATAATTGTGGTTATATATCTTGCTTATATAACATTTTATAAGATTATGTAAATAAATTGATAAAAAAATAATCTAAGTGGTCCATTATATATATATATATGTATTTTTGGAGGAGTACTTTTGTACTTGAGCTATTGAAATTATAACTAAACAATGAACTTGATCAATGATTAAAAAAGTAAACACCCTATAAAGTGAGAACCAAGACTAATGTTGATGATTAAAAGGTTGATGATGTGAAATCTCACCTTCTAATTAAGAAGTTGGTCATGTGTAGAATAAATAGGTTTCTTCAAGTTCAATAAAAAAAAAAGATAAAAAGAAAAAGAGTGGATTAGATGAAAAGGATGATGAACTAGCAAAAGAGTAAGTGAGATTTTATTATTTTATTATCATAAATTAAATAATTTTGGGGGAAAAAAATAAAAAGAAAGGGTCCAATGCAAGTGATGATATATCCACATATAATGATACTTTAATAAAGTTAAATATTATCTTCATTCAAAGTTAATCTGACATATCATATAATAATAAAAAAAAAGGTAAAAACTTAAGTTGATAATTTAAATCATCTAATATGAATACTGTCTTAAAAATATGGATATTTTTAATATATTTTTTTTCAAATTAATATCAAACAAATAAAATAAAAAAATATCAAACAAAAAGAGAAAGTATATAATACAAATCACATCCTTCTGAACATGAGGGCCCTTGTGGTGACCACATTTAATGATCCCTTAATAAAGTTAGTAATCATCAAAGCTAATCAAAATCAAAAGAAAACAAAAATAAAGAAAACAATATATGTTTACATGCAATCTACCTTCTCAAGCATCTTGTGTTTTGTGAAAAGATGGAGAAGTAATTTCTTGTCTATAAGCATTAATTTTTTGACACTTAAAATGAAAAATAGGTATTAATTTTGTAAGACCATTATAATGATTTCAAATTTGTTAAAATTAAACTTCTCAAGTAATATATAATTAAGGGTATAAGTTTTAAATTAAAAGTTTTTTCAAACACCTTTTATTTTATCTTTATAATTTAATATTAATTACACCACCTCAATGCGTTAAAACTCAAAACCTCTTCTTTAACTCCCATTTTTTCCTTTTTTTTTTTAGAGGTTTCTTATGCTTATTCAAATAAAGGCTTGTTTAGTTATGAAAAGTTTATTTCGATGTAAATGAGTGAAAATTTTAACTTCTTCTCCCACGTCAGTAGTTTTTATTAACGAAAAAATATCACATTCTTCATTTTTTTAGAAAAAAAAATATTTCAACACAAACAAAAACTCTTATACTATATTTCAATTTTTTTCTAATAGCATTGGAAGTTATTTTTTAAAAAAATATAATATAAAACTAATAGACTAATAAAAATTAATAAAATAAATTATGTTTCTTTATACTGAAAATAAAAATATAATTGTGTACGCATTATTAATATAAAGAGAAAAATCACTCATTTGTAAACAATTCTATAAAATAAATCCTCTAAACAACTCATATCATAAAGCCATAGGTAAATACATTTGACAATGATTTATTATCTCTGAAACAATTAAATGGGATTCTTGTTTCACCAACTATTACAAATATAAGTCCAAGGGGCCCCATAGTTGGGGTAATATCAAATTATCTCAAAACTAGATTAGGTAATCTTACATTACCTCACTGAATTATTTAGGGTGGGAATTTCAAATTATTAAATTTTAGCTACAATCAGCAACTACCTTAGACTTATCATGTTTAGATTCAAAGCCACATAAATATTACCCCAAGAGTTTGGCAAAGAAGAGGTAAAAAATAAAATAAAATAAATGACCACTTCAAATAAACGAGAACCAGTGTCA
This sequence comes from Dioscorea dumetorum, assembly GCA_902712375.1. Taxonomy (NCBI): domain Eukaryota; kingdom Viridiplantae; phylum Streptophyta; class Magnoliopsida; order Dioscoreales; family Dioscoreaceae; genus Dioscorea; species Dioscorea dumetorum. The sequence goes on from CACTHL010000444.1 coordinate 89,139, forward strand.
TTCCAAAAAAAAATAATAATAAAAAAAATTTTTGCATTCAAACCATCATGTCTTGGACTCTTGCAAGAATAAAAAGAGCACAAAGGACTGCTCACTGTCAGTCCACAAATTTAAATAAAAATCTAGAAACATTATTTAGTATTAGCCCTATCCATTTGCACAATGCACTCAAGGGGACGTTTGGATCACGGAATGGGAATGAGGGAGTGAGAATAGGGGGAATGGGAATAGAGGGAATGAGAAGGAAGGAATGAGAAAACAGTGTTTAGTTTGAAGGAATATGTATTGGGAGTGGGAAAAAGTATGAGAGAGAAATTGTGTAAATTACTCATATACCCTTTAATTGATTAATGGTTGTAAGTATTCTATAAGATAATGAATTAATAAAAAACTACAAATAAATATCGTATAAGTATAATTATAAATAAGAATAATTATTAATTCATTATCATTTAAATAATTCAATTATAAATAATTTTAAATAACAATTATTATTAATTTAAATTATTATAACTATTAAGTTAAAGCAAACAATTAACTTTAATAATCCTTGTATACATAATGAATTAATAAGTAATCATACATAATTATTATATAAGTATAATAAAAAATAAGGATAACTATTACTTCGTTATAATTTATATAATTGAATTATAAATAAATTTTAATAATAATAATGATTAATTTAAATTATTATAACTATCAAGTTAAATTAAACAATTAACAATTAAAAATGATTGCATAAGATAATGAATTAATAGTGAAAAATATCAAAGGCTTTTAAGTTTTTAAAGAAGGGTATATGAGTCATTTCATAACACATGAATGGGATTATCCCCAATTTTGGGGTGATTGACATTACTCTACTATTGGGGTTAACAATACTTGATCATGTTCATTACTCCCAAACAAACATGGGGTAACAGTGGCATAAGGTATCCCCTTACCAATCCTTAGTAATCAATACCTCATCCAAACGCCCCCTAAACTTCAGTGATATGCTAGTTGAGACTTTTACATATGTGACTAGTGGTGGTGTTGTAAAAAAAAAAAAAAACTGGTATTAAAATCCCTGTTTTGGAGCACATCAATCTTGCATGTGGTGCAGATTTCAATGAATTCTGACGGAATAAGGCATTGTATCTGTTATGCAAGCCATCTATATATACAAACAATTTTGAAACCCATTGATGTGGATGAGACATGATAGGGTAAAGCTGCTAAACAAATAATAAATTACAATTTTGATATGTTTTTTTGTTTTTGTCAAGATGAGCGAAATCTTTAATGGATCAGCTAAACTAAAACAGAGGTCGATCTGCGGCTGTGGGATCCGTGCACACATATGCCTTGGAACCACCCACAGTTAGTGCTTACAGTACTTAGACTTGCACTCTCACTCCGTGGATTCAAATTCTCGTCACTTGTCTCACCCCGTGGATTCGAACTCTCGCCACTTGTGAGATGTCCTCGTGACAATTGACCAAAAGGCCGTTGATAATAATAATATGTTAGTTAAATCTATGCCATGCCACATGGAGTCATTAAAACCTTCTAACTAGTTTCATGACAATAAGACAAAGAGGAAGATGAGTCCAGAGCTGTGACAAGCTTACTCAACTAACAAATGTACCTTTGTTATTCAATCTTTAAATCTAGGGGCCAAAATATACTTGTCTAACATGGAGATGAAGATGACTTATGTTAGTTGGTGATCAACACAAGATGATAAAGATATATGTAGATGGATCATGAACAGATGGATGCATGAATGTTAACAAATTGGTCTTCTATAGAAGCACAAATTCTTGCTCGTATTAATTGTTGAGACGAAGTGCTATCTCATTTGGGTTAACATTACTTGTCCCGAAATCGATCACAACTACTTTCTTCAACCGGTTGAAACGACGATATTCGCTTGTCGAATGACTTGGTCTGGGTTCCGTGTGAGAGGATAGACACCGGTCACCATGGCACCATGCCTTTGCAGTAATAACAAAGATCAAAATAATATATATGTTCACATAAATTTAACCATGTCTCCTTCGTTTCAAGGTTGGCCAACTTTAATGGATGAAAGACATCCACATTTTTCTCCACCCTTACAGCATGAATAATCTTCTTACAATCAATATGCTACATTTAACAAAACCATTCAATCAGTTTGAAAATAGCTTAATGAATAGAAATGCAGAAAAGAATACTTAATTTGGTGCCAAAGTTTCTAATGTGGTTAAAGTAGTTACTTGTGGCAAAGGTAGGTGGATGAAATTAAAATTACCCATGGACTGATGGGTTGACATGCTCAAGAATGAAATTTAACTTCATTTAAATGCCCATAAATGTAAATGTAAATGTAAGACAACATAAAGCCAAAAAACTGTTGAATTTAAAAAGATTGTGGTCCAGAATGTCCCAATCCAATTAGAATAAATGGTCCAACCATATTAATAAACTTAGCACTACCAATTAATTATCAAAGCAGTGGCTTTAAATTTGTTACGATAAACTTATGAAAGCATATGCAATGTACTTCATTAACTCATCAAAATGAGTACTTTGTTCTAAATTTTACAGGCAAAGGCATAATGTATCCCTTAATTCCAAGATTTAGGGTGAACCATTTTAAGGATTATTTTCAGCCATTTGCCTATTCAAGTGATAAATAGAACTTTCATGGCATCAAATGGTTTTGTTAATCTTCATCAAATCATGGCAGATCTCGTAAGCTTTATAATTAGTTGTTTGAGACCCCTTTGATTTGTTGAAAACTAAGAGTCTCGGTTCAAATAGATGCGCCAAATGCAAGCTTCATTGACATAGCAACTCTGATAAAAGGAAGATGGATCTTCATGGCACAACAAGGCCTAAAGAATACCATGAAATTTTGCATGCAATGAAGATAATTAATTATAATGTTTCTCACATGCTCAAATGTGTAGGAAATTTTCATTTTTCTTATTGTTAGTAAATTTTTGGGTTGGTCACCAAACTACGGTGGTTTTTCAATTTGGGTCTTGAATTTCAATTTGTATCATTTCGAGTCTGAGAGATCGATTTGTTTACATTGGGAGGTCACGAGTGGGCTTCCCGTTGAGATTTGATGACATGGCAGCCAGAAGCTCCACGTAGGCGTCTTCTGGAACGATGACTAGATAGCCACGTGTGATGTTGTCCACGTAATCCGAGTAACCATCCAACTCAGCAGAGGATCTCGCCACGTCAGTCCGTCCCTTTCCCTTCTCCCTTCCCGGTTTCCTTTCACCCTTCCAAGCGAGACCGAGGGAGATGGCCGACTGTGGCTGTTATCACCGCCATCGCATTCTACAACCGGAGCAAGGAAAGCTGCAGGCTCGGCAGTCGAAGGTGAAGAAGGAGCGCAGTGGAGGGCCTCTCCCTCGGTCTCGCCTGGAAGGGTGAAAGGAAATCGGGAAGGGAAAGGGAAAAGGACGGGCTGACGTGGCGAGATCCTCTTCTGAGTTGGATGGTTACTCGGATTACGTGGACAACATCACACGTGGCTATCTAGTCATCGTTCCAAAAGATGCATACGTGGAGCTTCCAGCTGACATGTCATCAAATCTCACCTTGAAACCCACCAGTGACCTCCCGGTGTAAACAAATCGATCTTTGGTAACTAAAATGATACAAATTGAAATTCGGTACCCAAATTGAAAAACCACCATAGTTTGGTGACCAACCCAAAAATTTACCCGATCTTCAATATAAAGTTTGATAATTTCCTTGTCTCCTAAAGAAAAAGAAAAAAAACACCTACTAATATCTTCATTTTATAGCATAACAAGAACTTGCTAAAATACATTTATGATGATTGATTGCTTCCCTGCAAGTGTACGGGATCACCAAGTAATACCTTGTGCGAAAACACAAGGATCGTATTCCACGGGGCTAAGGATCTCCTATTACTCCTTCTTGAGCTATTATCTAGCCTAAGATCCCAAGTGATGGAATTTACTCTACTAGGTGCAATTAAAATTTAAAACAAGATTAAGAACAAATTAGAGAGAACAAGCAATAAGCAAGCAAGAAACTCAATGAAATGCAAAGGCCTATGGATGTGGATCCCCTTGAGGGGTTATCATGAAACATGGATGATGAATAAAAGATGCAAGTTTAAAATAGACCATGAGATTCCAAGATTAGAACAACCCCAATTTCTCGGCGATTGAACCCTAATCCCATACGAACATAGATATGAATTTCTTCCAAATCCACATTCCTACGATTGCAATAAGTACGAGGAAATCTCACTTAGGAGTAAACCTACTCTTCTTCGGATTAAACCTACATGGAGGGCTACCAAACACCCGATTTCTCGGCGTGATGATACAAGTGTCCCCTTGTAATCCATTCATGATCTAATACATGCGAGCAAGTCACATCTACATGCATCACTCATAAAAGAGCTACGGATTTCTCCTTAATGTAGCACTTAGCATGAAAACAATGGATTAGATCTCAAAATTACCCAAGCATGGAATTAACAAGCAATCATCCAAAATACATGATAAAACCCCCCAAGGTTCACCAACACCCGGTGGACTTGGGGGTCTAGTGTGTCATCATCCTACAACAAGCAACACAATCAAGTAAAACACACAAGAAAAGCATAATTGACACTCCCTAGATGAAATGGGGGAGGAGGAGGTAGAAAATATGCCGAATGATGCTTCCACCGCCAAAGGAATGTCGAATGACGCATCCTCTAGCCGTGGGTCTCCTTCTTTCAAATCGTGGTAGATCTCCCCTTCAATGACATTGCCTTCTTGCCTTGAGGGTCTTGGACCTTGGGCTTGAATGATCTCCTAGCTTTCTTGCCCTTCTTCTCCTTCCCAAGGTCGCCCAAAACCTCCCAAGAGATCTCCCAAAATCAACCCAAAAACAGTCCAGAAAAAGTCCTCCAAAAGTTCAGCCAAAAAGTCCTCTATTTTGCCCTAAAAGTTAGTATTTATACCCACCGATTCGCGATTCATACAGGGTGCATACGGCCCTGTATACTGGGTAGTATGGAAATCTGGGCAGAACTCCAAATCATTACACTGCTACAGTGCATACGGCCCCCATACTGGGTAGTATGGGGGTAGTATGAAATTCCTGTTTTATCTCTTTTTGCCTAAATGATATCTTCTTGTTCTCCATGGCTTCCTTATGCCCTACAAAGCAAATAATAGACGATTAAGTGCGAAACGGGCATCAAACCTCACAAAATACATGCAAAGTGAATACGATATATATATGAAAAGCAACTACATTTAGACACTTATCAAATATCCCCACACTTAAGCGTTGCTTGTCCCCAAGCAATCAACTCATGAAAAACAAAGAGATTGAAAAGTGGCTAAATGCATTACCTCTGGCATCAAGCAAATATAAGATTCCAAAAGCAATGGACAATGATACATAGATGTTGAGTCATAGTCAATAAGCATAATAAAAATATCATGTTTCACCCCTTATATGTCTGTGTCGTGTAGGTGAATCTTATATCTCTTTTGCCCTGATCTGGTCTAGCCTAAGGACTTCAATCAGTACAGCTCTAGATGCTAATCACTCCACTTACAAAGAATACTAAGTCTTAAACTACTAAATGCTACTTCAATGGCCAAGTAAAATCCTTCAAATTCTATAGCTCGAAACTAGATCCACTTTCATCTCAAAACCTTTGGTAGATACTCAAAAAGATCACTAGGGTTTTATTTTCATTTCATTTTTTTTTCGAGTCCGACTAACGTAGACTGCACCAACATCATTTTGAAATCTTTCTGGAGGGTGCACATGCTGGTTAGGCACAAGAGCCACCCAACTACTCGATTACAGTCTACATAGACGCATTCATGCTTCAGAAGCAGAGGAATACTGACATAGACTCTTTTTTTTTTCATTTAATTTTTTTTTCACATTTACCCTAGATCACATCTTCAGAGTATACTACATGACACAAAACTAGGATTAGTTCAACAAGACTTAGAAGTTCTTAAGAGTCCATTGGAGGATAGAACTTAGTGTTCTAAGGCCAAGTACTCAAAGTAGTGTGTTACGCATACAAGAGAGTTAGAGTAGTCACATTGGCTATTCCTAGGGCATCGACAAAAAAAATTCAGTGCACATGACAATACTAGGGGTAAAACAGGATTCAATAAAACATAGAAACAAGTAACTCACATCAATCATTAATCCAAGCTAAAAGAATCTTACAAGATTGAACAAAGCCATCATAGGTAACACTAGCATGTAACAAATGGTCCTAAAACATGAAATACATCCATCCCCACACTTAGTGTTGTGCATTGCCCTCAATGTACACTAATCATGAAAAACATGGCAAATCGTTAATGAAAATAAAAGAGGAGGGTGAAAATGAACTTCCCCAGTTACTCTTGTGTTTGTGGGGAGGTGTGACTCGACAAAAGGTGTGGTGAGCAATACATGTCTCGTCCGACCTACATTAAAAACTAGGAAAGCTCACCAAATTCCCTCAATGCCCTGCGAGGCAAAAAGAAGACATCATCATTCCACAAAGATTTAAAAAAAAATATAGACACAAGAGAGAAACTAGGGAGTAGTCAACAACACAGAGATGAAAATAACATAAAGTTTGACAACACAAGCCGGTAGGGTAGAACCATGCCGACTCAACAAAATACAAAAATACAAAATAAAGCAAGCAAAAATAAACGAAATTGTTCATGTTCCAAAAAGCTGCTACTCATCACAATCTGGTGCTGGTGGTGGTGGCATGGCGGTAGAAGGAGTGGTCATAGTGTGCTAGGATGAACCATAGTGCGAAGTGATGAAACAGCGAAAATCTGCCTCGAGCCGACGCTGTCCTTCAATAATCTGGTGAAGCTGGCCACGAATCTCACGCTACGCCTGATGCACGGCCTGTACCTCTCCCTCAATCCCCCTCAGTCTCATGTCGAAGCCGGGGGTGGGAACAGGTGCGTCTTCAGGCTCTGACTCTGTGTGCTCTGTCTGTCGCTGACTGGACTCACCAGTGGCCTGGTGACGTGTCGGTCTGCCACTCACACGCTCATTCACTACCAAGCCAATCACCCGAATGTGGGCCTCGCCTGAGGGGTACCTGCACCTCCTACAACGGTCATACCTAGCGTCGCTCAAATAGACCCATGCCACGGATCAATCTAGTCACATAGGGCCCGGCAAATATAGCCTTCAATCGTGTATACGAGCCACGGTGAAGGAATGCATCGGCAACAAGGTGGCCCAGGTGAGTAGGGCGCCGCTCGAAAATACCATACATCGTGTAAATATTGGACTGAGTGACAACCCCTTTGCTATCAGTGCGGCCCCGAATAGAACGAGCAATCAAAGCATGAATGAACCTGTGTGCCGGGTCAATCATGCGCGAGGCTTTTCGAGTCCGATCATCACCCGCCAAGGTCGCCCAATAGTTGCTTCTACCCACTTCACTCGGGAAATCAAGCTTAAGACGTTTACCGGGAATGGACTTAATAAACTCATCATTATAGATCCCCAAGTACTTGGCGAAGTTCAAGTAGTGCATAGTACGCTTCTTTCCAAAAGCTTGAAACCGAATGGTGATAATTTTCCTATCCCGCACGGAGTCTCCATCTTGCCGTGCCTCAAATGTACTCAAAACCTCCAAAGTCAATTGGCGAAAGGTTGGCTCGTTTATGGCAAAAAGTTTGTCCCAACAATTATGTGATAACCAATCCTTGACTTGATTTGCTATCCCAAGGTTCTCCACAAGTCCCCAATCATGGTAGCATAATGTTCCAAATTTTTTTGTCTTCAATCTATCATATCTCTCTCGATGATGGGACAACTTGAAGACGGGTTCATCGGGTGTAGATGAAGGTTCAGTGGTTCTTGGGCGCTTGGAGGCAAGTGTTTTAGTGCGAGGTATTCCTACAATGAAAAGAAACCTTGTTCAAGCTCATAGGAATTCAAGATGAAACAAAATAAAATGCAAGAGATAGAGGAAACAAGTGAAAAATCAGATTTTTGAGGTCATACGGCCGTATAGGGGCCGTATAATCACTATTCATGCGGCAAGAGTCTCCCCTATATTCATAGCATCGAAAATTTTTTTTTACATAAACTTGAATGAAAATTCATCCATAACATTCACATCATCTAAACCAAGCAAAATGCTAAAGAAATTATACACAAAATCTTCAAGAATGCCCAAGAAATGAGAAAGATAAAATTAGGGCATTGAAAAAGCATACCGACGAAATCTTGAGAAAACAAGCTTCAAAATGATAAGATTTGGCCAAGAAATGAGGTTGAAAGAAGAGAAACATTCGGTGGAGGATGAGAGGAATGAGAGAAAGGAATGAGAGAGTGAAAAGGTGATGGTTAAAAAGGGGGGGCGTGCCATACGGCCCCGTATGGGGAGCCGTATGGGCTGAGAGGCTCTTTCGGCCGAGAAGCAAAATGCCCCTCAGACGGCCCCGATACGGGGCCATTTGAGGGGCCATCTGAGTTGGTGCAAAGCCTCTGGTTGGCTCTGTGTTCGTCTCAGACGGCCACCATACGGCCCAGTGAGACCGTATACCCTTTTAAACCATTTGAGAACTTCGAAAACCTGCCCCAAATGAAGTAAAAATGATATAGCAAGCTCGAAGACTTCTCCAAAAATGAATGAAATAAATAGAACGACGATCTAGCATATGAATTAACACCTACACAAGAGTTTCTCAATAAGTTGTGTAAATACACCACCATTAAAATGATGAGAACAATGTGCTAAGCGTTTGAGCATGAACTTATTCAAAAACAAAACAAGGCGAAGAAATACTAAAATTGAAGTGAACTAAGACCTAAGATACGAAAAATGCAAGAAAACTCCCCCGAATGCTTGGGTTGTCTCCCAAGAAGCGCTTGTTTAACGTCACGAGCCTGACGTACCTCATTCCTTACCTCATGGTGGCTCAAAGAGTTTGAAGCCATCCCCAGTTTCCCTTATAATGTTGTTATTGAAGTATAATTTCAATCGATGCCCATTGACCTTAAAAGTGCTGCTTTCCGGGTGGGTTACCTCAACCGCCCCATGTGGGAAGACTTGAGTGACTGTGTACGGACCTGACCAACATGATCTTGGCTTCCCCGGAAATAATTTCAACCTGGAGTTGAACAGTAGGACTTGATCTCCCTCGTGGAATTGTTTAGGGTGCTTGATGCGTCTGTCATGGTACTCTTTTACTTTTTTTTGTAGAGCTTCGAGGCACTCATCAAGTTCGTTTAGTTGGAGTTTTCTCTTGCAACCTGCAAGAGAAGAATCTAGATTCAGAAACTTGATAGCCCAATACGCTTTATGCTCAAGCTCAACAGGTAGATGGCAAGCTTTCCCATAGACTAGCCTATACGGAGTGATGCCAATAGGAGTCTTGTAAGCTGTTATGTTGGCCCAGAGGGCGTCATCTAGATGTTCTGCCCAATCTCTTCGGTTTTGAGACACAGTTTTCTCTAAAATTCGCTGTAAATCCCTGTTGGACACTTCAACTTGCCCACTAGTTTGTGGATGGTATGGTGTAGCCATTTTATGGGAGACTCCATAGCGCTTCAAAATTTTTGCAAATTGGGCGTTACAGAAATGGGTGCCCCTATCGCTAATGATTGCACGTGGTGCGCCGAACCTGGAGAATAATTTCTTTAAGAATTTCACGACCACCCTCGCATCATTCGTTTGCAAGGCTTGAGCCTCCACCCATTTAGACACATAATCAACCACCACGAGTATGAACTTGTATCCATGGGAGCTCGAGAAAGGTCCCATGAAATCAATCCCCCAAACATCAAAAACTTCACAGGCTTGGTTCCAATTTTGGGGCATCTCATCCCGGCGAGAAATATTGCCGACCCGCTGACATCTGTCACAAGCTTGAATAAATTTTTGGGTGTCTTGGAATACCGATGGCCAATAGAAACCTGCATCAAGAATTTTCTTTGTTGTTCTGTTTGCATCATAATGGCCACCAGTGGGTCCTGAGTGGCAATGCCTCACGATGCTTAGACCCTCTGCCCTAGAGACACACCTTCGAGCAACCTGATCGGAACAAACTCTGAATAGGTAGGGATCTTCCCAAATGTAGTGCTTAAGGTCAGAGAAAAATTTCTTCCTTTGCTGATATGTAAACCATTTCGGGATGACCCCACCAACCAAGTAATTAGCGAAATCGGCAAACCAGATTGGTTCCTTCTCTTCTACTACCTGGATGTTATACAAGTGCTCTTCAAGGAATGAGTCATTAATGTCCTTTTCTCTCATAGTTTCGGTGTGAGACCTCTCTAAACGGGATAAATGACCATTTGCAAGATTCTCTCGCTCCCCGCTTGTCCTTAATCTCAAGACCAAATTCTTGAAGCAATAAGACCCACCTTATCAAACGTGGTTTGGCATCCGATTTGCTAAGTAAGTATCTCAAAGTTGAATGATCGGTGTACACCACCACTTTAGAAAGAACCAAATATGACCGGGAATTTATCAAAGGCAAATACCACGGCAAGTAGTTCTTTTTCAGTTATAGTGTAATTTGCTTGTGCTCCTGTTAGAGTTTTACTCGCGTAATAAATGGGATGAAAATGTTTGTCTCTCCGCTGACCAAGCACTGCCCCAACTGCAAAGTCACTCGCATCACACATCAATTCGAAGGGGGAGTTCTAATCTGGAGCTACCATGATGGGCGCTTGAATTAGTTTCTCCTTGAGTACAATAAAGGATGTCATGCAATCATGATCGAACTCGAATAGGACATCCTTTTCCAACAACCTTGTCAGGGGCCTAGCAATTTTAGAAAAATCTTTGATGAACCTTCGATAGAATCCAGCATGACCCAAAAAACTCCTTATGGCCTTCACAGAATTTGGAGGTGGTAGTTTTTCGATGGTGGAAATATTCGCCTTGTCAACCTCAATTCCTTCTTTCGAAATTTTATGACCCAAGACTATCCCCTCTTGAACCATGAAATGGCATTTCTCCCAACTCAGCACAAGATTAGTCTCTTCACATCGAATGAGGACCCGCTCAAGGTTCTTGAGGCACACATCGAAAGAATCACCAAAGACAGAAAAGTCATCCATAAACACTTCCATAAAATCTTCTACCATGTCTTCAAAAATTGCTGTCATGCATCTCTGAAAGGTCGGCGGGGCGTTACATAGTCCGAAAGGCATGCGGCGATAAGCAAATGTGCCATACGGACAAGTGAACGTAGTCTTCTCCTGATCTTCGAGGGCGATGGGAATTTGGAAGTAACCAGAGAACCCATCCAAAAAGCAATAGTATGCATGGCCAGCTAGTCGCTCCAGCATCTGGTCAATGAATGGTAAGGGAAAATGATCTTTTCGGGTGGCATCATTCAACTTTCTATAATCGATGCACACTCTCCACCCGGTAGTTGTACGAGTCGGGATTAATTAATTCTTCTCATTGGTAATCACAGTCATCCCCCCTTTCTTTGGAACCACTTGCATGGGGCTTACCCACTCACTGTCTGATATCGGGTAAATAATGCCCGCATCGAGAAGCTTGATGATTTCTGCCCGTACCACTTCCTTCATATTTGGATTGAGTCTTCTTTGTGGCAAGGCTCTGGGTCTGTGTTCATCCGTCATCAGAATCTTGTGAGTGCAAACAGATGGATTTATTCCTTTTATGTCAGCTATCTTCCAAGCAATCGCCCTCTTGTGCCTCTTAAGCACATCCACCAATCCATTCTTTTGCTCAACTGTTAGGTTCGAAGAGATGATAACTGAAAGTTGTGTACCCTCTCCCAAAAAGGCATACTCAAGGTGTTCAGGTAGTGTTTTCAACTCCAAATTTGGTGCTTCCTCAATTGACGGCGTCAAACCTCTGTTCCATAGCCCATCACCCTGTTCGGACCTTGTTTCTTCTGCGGACCCAGCACTTTCATCTGAACTGTTGTCTGTACCATGGACATGGAGCTCAAAGCATTCGGCATCATTTTCTGGATTGTCATGTTGCCCATATTGATGTTCCAAGTCGGACTCTTGTATCTTGGCTAACACTTACCCCATTTCAGTACGGTCCTCTAGGATAGGATTCATGGTAGCAGACTATCGGTCCTCGGTAGTCAAAACACACTGCTCAATTGGTAATTCGCTTCCTTTAATCACTGATGGTGTTCCCTTTTCCATAAAGGTCTCGAACACTGTGTGTCAGCTACCACCTTCATAAGATATGCTAGAATCCCCTGATAGCAAAAGTGTGTATAAATAGTTGTCTGGAGGGTGTGAAAAATGTTGCTGAGTTTGTCGATTAATCCAGCCTTCCAATCTGTATATGTCACCTTCCAACCCAATGTTCGGGTCTGCCATGTTGCACTCACAAGGTGAACTGTATAGAAAGGACTAGAGAATGAATTTAGATAGTACCTTTGCAAAACCAAGAAGAATGATAGAAAGTTAATATCAAAGGAAAAGAAAAAAAAAATAACGATAAGAAATGAGTAAAGAATGCAATGGCTAGAGTAATAATCTAAAAGTTTCCTAGAATTCCTTAAAGCTCCCCGGCAACGGCGCCAAAAACTTGATTGCTTCCCCGCAAGTGTACGGGATCGCCAAGTAATACCTTGTGCGAAAACACAATGATCGTATTCCACGGGCCTAAGGATCTCCTATTACTCCTTGAGCTATTATCTAGCCTAAGATCTCAAGTGATGGAATTTACTCTACTAGGTGCAATTAAAATTTAAAACAAGATTAAGAACAAATTAGAGAGAATAAGCAATAAGCAAGCAAGAAACTCAATGAAATGCAAAGGCCTATGGATGTGGATCCCCTTGAGGGGTTATCATGAAACATGGATGATGAATAAAAGATGCAAGGGTAAAATGGACCATGAGATTCCAAGATTAGAACAACCCCAATTTCTCGGCAATTGAACCCTAATCCCATACGAACATAGATAGGAATTTCTTCCAAATCCACATTCCTACGATTGCAATAAGTACGAAAAAATCTCACTTAGGAGTAAACCTACTCTTCTTCGGATTAAACCTACATGGAGGGCTACCAAACATCCGATTTCTCGGCGTGATGATACAAGTGTCCCCTTGTAATCCATTCATGATCTAATACATGCGAGCAAGTCACATCTACATGCATCACTCATAAAAGAGCTACGGATTTCTCCTTAATGTAGCACTTAGCATGAAAACAATGGATTAGATCTCAAAATTACCCAAGCATGGAATTAACAAGCAATCATCCAAAATACATGATAAAACCCCCCAAGGTTCACCAACACCCGGTGGCCTTGGGGGTCTAGTGTGTCATCATCCTACAACAAGCAACACAATCAAGTAAAACACACAAGAAAAGCATAATTGACACTCCCTAGATGAAATGGGGGAGGAGGAGGTAGAAAATATGCCGAATGATGCTTCCACCGCCAAAGGAATGCCGAATGACGCATCCTCTAGCCGCGGGTCTCCTTCCTTCAAATCGTGGTAGATCTCCCCTTCAATGACGTTGCCTTCTTGCCTTGAGGGTCTTGGACCTTGGGCTTGAATGATCTCCTAGCTTTCTCCTTCCCAAGGTCGCCCAAAACCTCCCAAGAGATCTCCCAAAATCGGCCCAAAAACAGTCCAGAAAAAGTCCTCCCAAAACTTCAGCCAAAAAGTCCTCTATTCTGCCCTAAAAGTTAGTATTTATACCCACCGATTCGCGATTCATACGGGGTGCATACGGTCCCGTATACTGGGTAGTATGGAAATCTGGGCAGAACTCTAAATCATTACACTGCTACAGTGTATACGGCCCCCATACTGGGTAGTATGGGGGTAGTATGAAATTCCTGTTTTCATCTCTTTTTGCCTAAATGATATCTTCTTGTTCTCCATGGCTTCCTTATGCCCTACAAAGCAAATAATAGACGCTTAAGTGCGAAACGGGCATCAAACCTCACAAAATACATGCAAAGTGAATATGATATATATATGAAAAGCAACTACATTTAGACACTTATCAATGATATAGTGAACTACACATTAGATCAACATTTAGAGAGACAAACCACCAAATTAAAAAAAAAACTATATTTTTTGACAAACTCAACATTTATTGTAAATGTATAACCAAAGATAGCCGAGTGGTGGTGCAATAAGCTCCCATGGAAAAGTTTTATTCTCTTCTTAAGTACGGATGTATGTGTGAGTTGACTTTTTTACATTGAAAAAGAATTTTTTTATGATTAACCTCCTATTGGCTTCACCCAAAAAGGAAAGAAAAAATAATAGAGCCTTGTTGAGTGAATACGTAGGCCACTTACTTTTATCAATGTTACTATTAATTTGCATAGAGAATCAAAGCTTATGCATGATTTTGAGAAATTAGAATGAAGTCACAATCCAAGGATACCGGTTAAAGGGAAATGCTTTGTCAATGGTTTTTGGGTCAATTGATATTTGGGTCTTCTGTGAGGACATCTCACAAATGACAAGAGTTCAAATCCATGAGATGAGATGTATATCTGAGAACTGTGAACATGAATTATGGGTGGTCGCAACGCTAATGTGCCTATGTGCGTGGCGCCTATAGGTCACACTCGAGACATGCGCACGTTTTTGTCTTAGTTTAGCAGTCTCATTAGAGGTTTTGTTTTTTTTTATTAAAAAAAAATATGCTATGGGTGTATTTGGAAAGGAAGATTTTTTTTTTTTTGGCACCCATAGATGATGCACATGCATGCTTGTACCCACAGTGTCACAATCCTTGAACACAGACAGATGAAAACAATGATAGGTGATGAGAAGAGGAACATAACCAAGAGAAAATAGTAAAGCCTTACTCATCATGATAGGTTCTACATCACCGAAAGAGGGAACCCAGAGAACTATCAAATAATTGGTGGATCAGGGGATAGTTTATCCATCAACTCAAACTATATCTTCCTATGATGATTAGCTGGCACTTAAAGACAAAGATAGAAATTTTACAATATTAAAAAGTTTTTCATACACCTCTTATGTTTTTTTTTTCTTTTGCTTTATGGGGTCAACGCACATATGGACATTGGGATCACTCACAATTTATGCTCATAACTTTCAGATGTGCACTCTTAACTAATGGATTTGAACTCTCATCACTTGCGAGATATTATCACTGGAGGCCCAAGTACCAATTGCTTAAAAAACCGTTCACTACACCACTCTTGTAAAATACTTACACATTGGATTGATTGGACTAACGTTTGAGCAACCATATCAAGATGACAATAATATGTGTCTTGAATTCCAAATAATGATCTTTTTTGCATTCATATTCTAACACTAAAAAGATTAAATATTCACTTAATTTGATTATCAAGCAAGAAGATTATTGTCAATGACCCATCTTTATAACTAAAATATATGAACCATGCAAGAACACACCAATAAAAGAATGACACATTTCATAAAAATAACTACACCCTATCCTCATTGTCTTATATGATATGAGTGTGATATGGAAATTTGTTTATGACTCAAAATGAGAAAAAAAAAATAATTAAGTTACACTGAGGGTTATGGAAAGGTATTAAGTCAATCAAATGCTAATTCTAAAGGGTTTTGCAATATACCGAATTCTTCCAAGTGAAAAAAATAAAAACAATCCCAACCAGCTAGACTATTTATATCTATATGAATCGTTTACATGACATATTAAAAGGACAAAACGGTGATAACCACCCCATAAAAAAAAAGGCACAATTTTTTTCTTACTATAGAAATGGCTTAACCTATTGTAGCTTAATCTAAGGTCCTCTATTCAGATTTTTTCTTTGATAGGGTCAACTTATATTGTATTCATAATGAGGGCTAAAGCAAGTGTATAATATTTGCCATTGTCGTTGGCAACGTTTAGCACAATTAAATGTCACTAGAGTTTTTGAAAAATCATGCAAGATTTTCTATTAATTGTGTAAGTAGTATTCAACTTGACTATCAATAATACAAAATGTCCCACACTCCAATGACATAGGTGGCCATCAAAATGTGATGATAGAGATTTATCACTACAATCAATATTTTTTAATGGAAAATCATATTAAAATAATTTAGGGTGTGTTTGTTTGGGTGTATTTGTTTTTACCTGTAATTGTAATTACTTCACTGTAGCAAATATGGTGTTTGTTTGAGTGTATTTGCAAATGTTGGATGTAATTGAGTTTACACATAGTGAGAATTTGGATGTAATTGGTTTTACGTCCGATTTGGGCGTAAAACCAATTACTTCACTGTAGCAAATCCATGAAAATCTTAAATAAGGCAATTTAATATTAATAAATTTATATAATACAATGTATTTAACAAAAATTTTAATATTATTTGAAAATATTAAGTAAGTTATTTAATGAAAATAGTTTTGTATTTTAGGGTTATTTTCATGCACACAAATTAATAAAACATTATTAGACAAATCATCATTAAAAATAGATTTATTAACAAAACTTTTTTAACCAATTAAAATTTAATAACAATTACATCAATATAACTAATAATTAAAAATGATAATAATATAACAATAATATAACAATAATAAAGAGTTTATTATTTAAATTGATTAATATAATAATTACATTAAAAAATAATCTCCATTCAAAAAAAAAAAGTAAAAACCAAAAAAATGGGTATTTATAAAGGTGTTTGGGGTAATTACACCCTAAGTGGCCATATTTCTTAAATACATCAAACCAAACACCAAATTCTACAGTACAGTAATTCTAGTTACATATAACCAAACACCAGATTTTGTAATTACTGTACTTTCAAATTCATGTACTTTCAATTACATTGTAATTGAAAATCCTCTGCATTTACAATTACGTCTAACCAAACGCTACCTAAGTATCTTACCAACTATTAGACGATTGCATTTTTTCTTGCATTTTTTCAGAGTCTCCTTTGATTATCTATAAAATTGATTATATGATTATTGTTTGGATTAATACAGTTTCGGACGTTGGTAAAGCTATATTAGAGGAGTCTCCCCAAAAATTAGATGGAGTTTCATCTTTATGGGGGCCCTAGTGCCTGTAAAGGATGACTAGCCCAATTCTCAGCTTGACACGTGGGCCCCACCCATCTCATAGTCCCTTGAACTTGCAGAGATACGCCTTGCTGGAGCGACCTAAGCGAAGTAAGGGTTAGGGATCAGAGTCTTCTTCTAAGGAGAGAAGGGTTTGTAAGGGTTTGGAGGATTGGAGGTAGGTTGGAAGGATGAGGGACCAAACATAAATAAAAGGATTCTTTATTGATAGGGGGCAAGTATGCCTTTCATTACAAGAGGGGGGCTCCTTTTATAGAGGAAGGAGCCCATAGACTTAGATAAAACCAGGGGTGAAAACCGGGGGTAAGACCCCGGTTTTCCTACAGTAATTTTCAGTACATGCTACAGTGTACTTGCTACAGTGTGCTTGCTACAGTGAAATGCTACAGTACTGCTACAGTGAACTTACTTTTACATAATAAAAAAACAAACTTCGGAGTAGTTTAGTCTTCCATCATATTATTGAGGTTCATTTCTTGTGTGGGAGACCATGTATCTTCTCCTGGAGTGTAGTCCAAAGGTAGCATGCTGTCAAGCTGATCTCCTTTCTGTAATAAGAAGGCTCTTGCATTAATGTCTTTGAAATGTTGTGTAGCCGGTGGATCATTCTAAAGAATACTTCCAAATGGTACATAGATTGTTGAGTATTCCTGCTGGACATAGACCTTCATACTTCGTTCTTCCATTATCATTCGATTTGTGGGCTTTGGAGGAATTGTTAAGAAAGAGAATGCTCTCCATAAGCGCATATGTTCTTCTATAGACCCATCAACAGTATTGTCTTGAAAGTCATAAGAGTCAATTCTCTCCATGATTGGAAATGTTTGTAGAGCTACTTCTATCTGAATGGAGTGCCTGGCATCATCAGGATAACCTGTTTCATAACCCGGTGGAATAGAGTTTATTGTCATAATGATTGTTACCGGTGTCTTGATCTTCTGGAATAATTTGTTCAAGATGTAGGTTAGCCTCAAATGGTTCCTGAAGAAGCTTATTTGTGTAGATTTTGTAAGTACAACTTTGGATAGGAAGCCATATCTTAATAGGTTTTCTAGGGTAATCTTTTGATTATGAATTTCTTGATCTTCCCATATTGAGAGGTTTATTAGAGCTTTGAAGACCGTGAACCCTTTGTGGCAACAGCAAGACTGATTTTTGTGTACTGGTTCTTGATAAGATTCCAATGTCAAACCAAATCCGCCTATTATATGATCTTCTTTGGATAATTCCTTAAGCACCTCCTGTGTCTTCAGGAAATCTTCATATTCAGTTCTTAGTACTTTTTTCAGAACGATATGTTTCATATGGTGTAGCTGGCTGGGAAACTGTTCAAGTCTCTCTTCACGTTCTTTTTCTTCTTTTATTAAATATTCTTTCAAATCTTTGATTTCATTTTTTGCTTTTCGGAGTTCTTCTTTAAGAGTATCTTGCTCTTTGGTTCTCCATTCTATTTCGGTCTGTAATCGTTTAATGGTATGATCTTGGGCTATGAAGTGCTCAACAGCAGGTGGAGTGAATATGGCTGTTTTTGGCTTTTGTGGAGTGTAGGGAATAAGATCATGCTGGTTTTGGGTTTCAAAGAGATATGTACTTAGAGTCCTCATAACATGTAAAAAGTCAGAGGGTCTATTTTTTGTGGCCCAAAGATTATCAAGTAGAACATGTTGTTGTTTGGTAAGTATGTGGGGTGTTCGGAACTTTAGGTTAGAGCCAGGTTGAAAGACAGGTAGATTTAGAGTGGGCTCTAATTGGGAGTTATCCATTTTCCTGCATAAAATTATATGCATTAGTAACTGCTGTATTTTGTTCCAGCTGTTCTATTTTTTGATTTATAATGTCTATTTCTGCTTGAAGTTCTACTACCATTTCTTTTGTTGTTTTCTTTCTTATATATCCTTCTTCTGTTTTGCTGTTTTCCCCTTGTTGTTCAACTTTTCTTTTCATAAAATCAATCAATCCTTGTATATTTTCTAATATTTTTGTTTTTGGATATGATACTGGATATTTGTCTCTTATTTTCCACCTGAATTCTTGGAGATCTTTTATCATGTCTATCATATTATTATGATCACTAATTGTAATGACTTCTTTTCTTTTGCTTTTATATAAATTGCTCATTTTTTGGATCCTTCTTGTATAATTCTACTTAGTTGGTCAGCCAAAAAATTATCTTTTCCTTTTATATGTTCTATGATTACATGAAAACCATTTTCTACTATATAGTCTATAAATGTAAGCCATCTATTAGTGGATAGCTTATTTTCTGATTTTTTATGATAAAATGAAACTATTGCCTGACAATCTGTTCTTAACATGAACTCAGTATTATCTATAACAAATAATTTAAATTTTTCCATTGCTTTTATGCATGATAAGATTTCTGCATCTGTGCTAGTTACTTTGGTTTGGTAAGTTCCACTATCATATCTACTAATTTTTTCTTCTTGTTTAGATGATTGCTTATTTGGTTTAAATTTTAAAATTGCTCCCCATCCACCTATTCTTCCATCTGTTTCAATAATAATATATGATCCTGGAGGAGGAAGTTCTAGTGGTTTTATTTTTCTTACTATCTCTTTAATTTTTTGGACTAACTTAATATCTTCTTGGTTAAATTTTCGTTCTCTTGTTTGTTTAGTTTTGTTGTATAATGGTCCTGCCAACTGACTAAGATTCTGAATAAAATTCCTTGCATAATTTAATTTTCCAAGAAATGACTGTATCTGTTTAAGACCTTCTAATTTATCTGGCATTTCTAGAATACTAGTAGCAATGTGTTTTTGCAATTCTATTTGTCCTTGTCCTATAATTACTCCTAAAAATTCAATTTTTCTACATCCTATCTGCATCTTTCTTTCAGATAGCACTAATCTATTATCCATGCATTTTTTGAAGAATATACTAAGATGTAGTAAATGATCTTTAACATTTTTACTAAATACTAAGATATCATCAATATAAATTACTATGAAATTATCATTTCTAAATATATTATCCATTTTTCTTTGAAATACTTGTGGAGCATTTTTTAATCCAAAAGGCATTACCTTCCATTCATAATGCCCATTATGAGTAACAAATGCGGTCCATTTTCTACTTTCTTCTTCAAGTTGGACTTGCCAGAATCCACTTTTTAAGTCAAATTTACTATATATATATGTGTGTCTTATTTTATTTATCAATGCTTCTTTATTTGGAAGTGGATATCTATCATCTTCAGTGTTATCATTTAATCTTTTATAATTAAACACCATTCTACTTTTTCCTCTTACTATCTCACTATGTTTGTTTACAATAAAAGCTCTAGTCCTATGAGGGCTTTGAGAGTTAATTATGATTTTTAAATCTAATAACTCCTTAATATGTTTTCCAAATTCTTCTTGTTCATACGGAGTAGATTTTATTACTGGACATGTTATTCTTATGTCTGGGTTTATGATTTCTAATTTACATTTTTCTTTTGTTCTATTAATATTCTTGATAGGATTTTCACCTATGGTACCATCTGCTTTTAGTTTTTCTAAGAGTGGCTTTAGTTTTTGTTTCAAAGGTTCTAACTGGTTTAATTCTATCTGGGTTTCTACATCTTGTTCTTCATCTAAAGGAATATTCTTTATATCCATTAAACATCCTACTTCTTTTATCATAGGGGTAGTCATTATTTGATTGGCTTTCTTAAAAATGATTATTTTTTCTCCTTGTATCATTATTCCTCCCGATTGATTTTTAATAAAGTTCATTCCTAACAAAAATTGTATGGATCTATTCTTATTAAAAGGTTTAATCCATGTGTGTGGTAAATTATATTTTTGACTATTTAAGGTAACCGTACAGTCTGCTAATTTTTCTGTTAATTCTATTTTATTTCCAAATGCATCTTGTACTATTGCTTTGTGATTGGATAATTCCCTATATCTTTGAGGTACTATTTCTCCTGTAATATAATTTTTGCTTGCTCCTGTATCAATTATTCCTACTCCTGTAATTTGATGTCCGTCTTTAAATTCTAAGTGAAAGTCTATATTTAGTAGATTATTATTTCTAAAATCTACTGGAGATATTGTTAATGCTTGTTCCTCTATATCTTCTATGCTTTGGGTAATATATTTTCCTTTATTTTTTAGAAGTATATTTTCTTCCATTAAACTAGAGACTTCTGCTTCTAGTGTTTGTATTCTTTTTAATAATTGTGAAATTATTTCTTTATTTGTATCTAGTTTTGATGTTGTATTTTCTATCATTAATTCTCCAAATTCAAATTTATATAATTCTAACACACACTTTCTGCATAGGGATAAGTCATAATTTTTGCAAGTAACTCTATGTTTTAATACATGATATCTGTAACATTTGTCACATTTAGTTTTATAATTAAATTTAAAATGTTCAAAATCATGATTGCATTTTGTAAAGTCTTCTACTTGATTATATTGTTCTAACAGAAATTTAGGATTATTATCTAAACTGTATGTGTGTTCCATTAAAATTCTACTAGGTTTTTATATGTATCTTGGTCCTCAGTAAAGTTAGGTCCATCATCTTCATCTATACTACAAACATCACTATCATTTTCACTATCATTACTAGCGATACTTACTATATCAATTTCATCTTGTATTTCTAGGTTCTGATATAAATTCAACCGTTCTTTTTTCACATTATTATTTCTACATTCTTTAACATAATGTCCTTCTATTCCGCATAAATAACATTTGCATTTTGTTGGTGGTTTATGCCGTTTGAATTTTTTAACATGATTAGCTCTTGGTCTTCCTTTTTTATAATATTGACTTCTTTTTAATCCTTTATTTTGTCTATATTCTCTACTTATAGTAGGTACATATATTTGGTTACAATAACTATAATTTGAAATTTGTCTGCTAGCTTCTGCTTCTAAACATTTATCTTTAAGGAAATTAAATGTAAACATTATGGCTGGTCCGATTCCTTTTAAATTTTCATGTCCTTTTTCTTTCCAATTTTTATATATAAGTTCTCCTAAGGGTTTTGGTAATTTACTAAACCATCTTTTTGTTAGCTCATTACTAGCAAATGCTTTTCCTGTTTTTGCAGCTAAAGTTATATACATTTGGCTGTATTTTACTATTTCACTAAAATTATTTATTTGAAGCCTTTCCAAGTCTCTTGCAGCTATATCTTGTAAAAGTGTGTCTCCTCTGGACGGATTAGTTCCTAAGATTATTTGTCTAATTTGACCTGTAATATTATAAGGATTATCTGCCATTTGGATCATATATTTATATTCATTTGGAAAATTTATCTTCCAGCTATTAAGTAATTCTCTAGCAGTTGTTCCCAATAGATTTTCTATAAAATTTGTGGTTCCTAAGGGATCTAGTGTGTGTGGGATTCTTTCTATTGCATTTATAGCATCTGATTCCCATCTATCTATTAATTCTGCCCATTTTTTAGGGTGGACTGTACTTAGTACTAACATGCTTCCTTCATTATTTTGTTTTGGCATGGTCCTGACTACTTCAAGTGGATCTGATTTTCCTCTTCCTCTAAATTTTTGATAACCTTGTTCTGGATATTCATTAAAGTCATATTTTGTAGGGTACTGTAATGGTTGTGTTGTTTTACTTGTTTGTTCTGTAGTGGTAGATTCATATATTCTATTACTACTAGTAGATGCTTGTTGGTGATTATTATCTTCTATGTTTGTTAGAATCTCATTAATATCTATTTCATCTAATTGTTTTATAATTTCCTCATATTCTAGTTCTTGAGGTAATTCTTATGTTACCAAATTATCTTCAATGTATGCATATACTTCATCATTATTTCTATAATTATGCTGGGTATATCTGCATTTTATTACAAATTCTACATCATCTATATCTTCTGGTAATTCTTCAAAATCTATTTTCCAGTTATATCCTGGATATATTTCTTCTATTAATTTTTCCATTTTAACAATAACAACCTTCTATGTTTTCATATTTTGTTTCTAGCCATATTCTAAGGTTTCTAACACGTTCTAGTTTCTTTTCATGGTCTTCATTAAAGATTTCTTTATAGGGTATTTTTACTTCCTTATACTCTATCTTCCCATTAGGTTGTGTAGTTTTAGTTTTAATTCTATATAGATATTCTCCATTTTCTCTTACTTGGATCTTATATCTAATATATCTTATTACGTAAATTAACCATCTAGCTTTTCTTTCCTTAATCTGGTTTTTTATATTTCCAGTATTATTTTTATTTAAATATTTTCTCAAAGGTCCTAAATGAGTTTCTATTTCATCCAAATTTTCTGTTTCTAATAATTCTTTCATATTTCTTCTTCTTCACTTA
Source organism: Dioscorea dumetorum (assembly GCA_902712375.1). Classification (NCBI taxonomy): domain Eukaryota; kingdom Viridiplantae; phylum Streptophyta; class Magnoliopsida; order Dioscoreales; family Dioscoreaceae; genus Dioscorea; species Dioscorea dumetorum. The sequence goes on from CACTHL010000444.1 coordinate 112,515, forward strand.
TTTCTTCAATGATCACACCTTTAGTTTTATTATTCATTCTTATACTACAACTACCATCCTGATTTTCAAAATATTCAGCTGAATTGGGATGACTAGCTTGCTCTATTAGTACTGGTTTTATATTCCATTCAGTATTTTCTAGTGATTCTGTTGAATAATATTTTCCCGGTATTGCTTTTATGCCTTGGTTTATTAATAATTTTTGGAGTTTTTCTGGTTTTAAAATATATTTAACATTACTGGTATTGGATATTTGTCCCGTAAATATTTTAGATATTATTAAATTAGAGGCATTAGTAGACATGTTATACCCTTTGGATAAAATTATTAATTTTATATATTTGTAGAAAGTTTCCAAAGTTACAATAAAGTTTGGAGTCATATATACTATTTCAGGTTCTTCATTCATGTCTATTTCTGTTGATTCTATAGTTGCTTTTGTCATAGAATCTATTTGCCGTAGATCTACTAGACTAGCTAGTATTTTTACTCCTAATCCTTTTCTATGCATTCCTACTATTCCAAGTATTAGTAATCCAAGATGTATTAACGTATAACCAAAACTTATTAGTTTATTATAAGATTTTTCAGTAATTAAATCTAACACTAATTGAGAATTTTCATTAGGACAACATGCTTCTGTTTCATCATAGTGTTCATAAATTTTTCTCTGTGTTTCTATTATGCCATGATTATATAACTCTTCTCCGGGTATTAGATTAATATTTTTATTTTTTGCTAATTCTAGCTGTTGTTCTGGAGTTAATATTTTTTCTGTTCTTTTAGTATGTCTTCTTTTGAAGATAGGAAATCTTCTTATATTATCTATGTTTTTTACTATTTTAGACATTTTCCTTTAATAATTCTCTTAAATTAGTTAATTCTTGTTGTTGTGAGATTATTTCTTCTTTTTTCTCTGGTAGTTGACTAAACTGTCTTTCTTTGATTAATTTGAAATAGTTAATTAATAAGGTTTCTATTTTCCTTTCTACTATTTCTATTTCTCTTTTTAATGTGTATCCTGGCATTAGTTATTTCTAATCTTTTTTAGATCTTTTAAATATCCTATTCTATGTCTTATCTTTATTAAAAGTCCTCTAAAGTTTTTCATTTCTTTCATATTTCTAAGAGTTCCTGGTTCAAATAATTTATTATGATATTCTTCTTCTACCTTGTTTAATATTTCTTCCTGCATTTGTATTTCTTTTTCAAGACTATATCCAGGCATTTCTAGCATATACAGGATTCTATGGATTCATATTGTATTATTAACCCTTGTTCCCAATTTTTTAAATGATCCATATGATTTTTATGCCACCTACGGATAATTAATGTTTGCATATATATTGTTTCTTCTTCTTCTTCTAATTGCCATTTATAATTGAGGTATTCTTCTGCTTCCTGTAACCATTCTAATTTTTGTCTTTTTATTTTTCCTGCTAAGGTGTAGTTAATTATTTTGTCTTCATCTATCCAATATTTTTCTAAGAAAGAGTAAAGATCACTTAGATTTCTAGCTTTCAAGATATTTTTCATCTTATATTTCGAGGAAATCTCAACCTGTATTCAGATGGTTTTTTCAGTTCTTCTTCTGTCCAAACTCTAAATGTAGAAACTGGTTTTCTTATTTTTGATCCATATCCTATTTGGACATTGTTCATTTTTAAACAAATATCATCTATGTCTATATGGCTACTTTTTAATTTATCAACACTATTTTTGAGATAATCTATATTGCTAATAATAAGTTCTATTTTGGTTAATTGATTTTCTAATATAACTAATTTTTTATAGATCAACTCTATTTTTGCATCCATAAATAACTTTGCATGTATTTGTAATAATTTTTTTTTTTAAATAAAATTAAATTTCTAGGAAATAAAAATTAACAAAAGATCCTTAGATATAAACTTATAAAGAAATAGGATTCCTTTCATGTATTTTGACAAATTCAAGAAGTAACTGCTTATGTCTCAGTCCCTTAGATTAACAAGTTTTATGGTTTTTTTTTTTATTTTTTATTTTTAGTCCTTATATGGGAACTATGAGGGACGATCATTCAAGTTCTGTCGTTCAAACTTACCTCCAGAATCGTTTTCCCCGTACAGACCTCCTGTCTTTTCATGGGTACTGTTTGTTCTTTCCAGTAGTTCAAATAACAAAAGTCTTTTTGATCAGCTCTTTCCCTTATATGGACTCATATGATTTTTTGCATGTGTAAAATAAAATTTCTTTTTTTTTTTAATTATTATTAGGACTGAGAATCATAAAGCAATCACTAACTTTTCTATTTGTCTACATGTTGGGGACCCCGTTAAGGGTTTTACCCCGAAAAATTCATTCTTACCTTTTAGGAGTCGAATCTAGCTCGGATACCAAGATGAACAGGGACGCCCTTGAACTTGCAGAGATACGCCTTGCTGGAGCGACCTAAGCGAAGTAAGGGTTAGGGATCAGAGTCTTCTTCTAAGGAGAGAAGGGTTTGGAAGGGTTTGGAGGATTGGAGGTAGGTTGGAAGGATGAGGGACCAAACATAAATAAAAAGATTCTTTATTGATAGGGGGCAAGTATGCCTTTCATTACAAGAGGGGGGCTGCTTTTATAGAGGAAGGAGCCCATAGACTTAGATAAAACCAGGGGTGAAAACCGGGGGTAAGCCCCCGGTTTTCCTACAGTAATTTTCAGTACATGCTACAGTGTACTTGCTACAGTACTGCTACAGTGTAGAAATTTAATTTTATTTAAAAAAAAAAACTGTAGGAAAACCGGGGTCTTACCCCCGGTTTTCACCCCTGGTTTTATCTAGAAATAGTAGAAAGGAAAATAGAAACCTTATTAATTAACTATTTCAAGGTAGCATGCTGTCAAGCTGATCTCCTTTCTGTAATAAGAGGGCTCTTGCATTAATGTCTTTGAAATGTTGTGTAGCCGGTGGATCATTCTGAAGAATACTTCCAAATGGTACATAGATTGTTGAGTATTCCTGCTGGACATAGACCTACAGTACTGCTACAGTGAACTTACTTTTACATAAAGACGGACATCAAATTACAGGAGTAGGAATAATTGATACAGGAGCAAGCAAAAATTGTTTTTTGCCCATTTCTACATCTGTTGAACGTTTTATTCTTTTTCTTTCAACTGTAGTGTGTTTTTTTAGTTCTGCTTCTTCATTTTTTTCTTTTTTTGTCTTTTTTGTAAACCTGGCGCTGTGCAGTAGTTTGTGTTTTTTTTCAATAAATTTGTGGTTTATCCGGTTTATAAAAAAATTAAGTATACTATGACATTGAGATGCAAAACTCATCAGCAAGCACAAATCAAAATGTAGCAGGTAGGCATGCTGTAAGGATGAGGAATAATCTCCTCAAGGATAGGGTTGTAAACGAGCCGAGTATCACCATGCTCGAGTTCGGTTCGAGCTCCTTCGAGCCATGTTTTTTGTGCTCAAGCTCGGCTCGTTGAAAACCTCGAGTAGCTCGAGCTCGGCTCGTTTAAAAATTTGATATCATTCAAAGAGGTCTCTTCAATCTGTCATTAAGCTAAACAAAAAACATCTTCATGTTGCAATAAAAACAAACTCAAAACATAAACTCATATAATCACAAAAAACTTTCAACTAAACATTAAAAGTATCCTTTCTATGTATTCATATATATCTACAACACTACACTCTATATATATAAGCTCGTTTAGACTTGCGAGCCTCATGAGTTGAGTAATTTTGGGCTCGAGCTCGGCTCGCAAAACTAAACGAGAAGCTCAAGCTCGGCTCGGCTCGTGAAAAGTCGAATCAAATTCGAGCATGAACCGAGCTGATCTCGAGTAGCTCACGAGCAGCTTGACTCATTTACACCCATACTCAAGGAGGACTATATGAAAAGCTATTTGATATTTGAGTCATTATACACCGCCCACTAGATTTTTTTTTTTTTTGGCTTTATAACCAATCTATTATGATAAGAAGTCAGCCATTGCTTTGGCATGATAGAACAACTTTTGTAGAGTGTGACAAAGTCAATAGAAATCTAATGTAATTCAATATTATATTAAGCAACTGTATATGATAGTACGAGGAACGCAAGAATTTTCTACGACAGAAATACCTTAAGGTAAGTGAAGCAAAACATTGAAACCAAAGCTAGAAAGAATATTATAGTAAATAAGATAACAATAGATTTACTATTTGAAGTTGGTAGCATCGTCTAAAAAATAACTGATTTAAGAGATCATTCATCTTAAGTGATACAAAATCAAGCCATGATTAAGCAAATTGATTATTATTTCACCGAGAGTGATGATCTGAACTAAGAAATCTGAGATTGTAATTGATAGTTGACAGAAAGCCTTTTCGCTTCATTTTTTCACTATTTGATATTTTTTGAGGAGCTTTTTCAACTATTTAATTAGAAAAGCATCTTATTATCAAAATTAAACACCAATATATTTTACATATTACAAAAATAAAAAAACAAAAACCAAAATAAGCTTATTTCCAAAACAAAATAATTTTAAAATGTCAAAAATTTATTTAATGAGAAAACATTTTGTCATACAAATCATGAAATGTAGTGTTATTTTCATCAGCTTCAGAAATATGTGATCTTTCTATTTCTGCACCAAGGTAGTTTTTACAAATTTAACATTTTCCAAATTATAAATTTAAATTAACCACGCATAATAAGATAATTTGTGGCAGCAATCAAATTTTTTAAAAAGTAAATTATAAAAATTTATTGGGGGTTAAAATAAAATCAAGGAAAAATTATTGTTCATCCCTCGGGAATTTCAAAACTTCCTAAAAGCCCCCTCCAAATTTTGCACACCCTGGACAGCCTTTCCTTTATAGTTTACATTTCCTTTCACCCCCTATCAGTCACTTCAAGTGGGTCCATCTTATGAAATTTTATTTTTGCCCTTGCAAATGGTGGGAAAAATACTAGCCCAATCACATCATGTCTGACCTTTTATGCATACGAGTGTGCATTTTTTTTGTCTTATTGTTTAATTATCCCAGTCTCTGTTTAACTCAATCAAGTTTTCATTTAAAAACTGTCTTATCCGTTTAAATTATTATGTTTATGTTTAAATATTTGTTTTAACGTTTCAATTTTATAGTTATCGTTTAAAAATTTTATGTTTCTGTTTAAAATTTTGATCACACTAGTTAATCATGGAACAACCTAAACATCTTAATACCCTAAAAAACAACAAGCTAAATCCATTTTTGAGAATTAATATTCTTTCACATGATCCATCTATCTATATATATGCAATCAATTGAAATGGATGTTAAATTCATGTTCATGAATGTTAGAATATTTGATAGTAATGTATCAATGATCAAAATCTTATTATATAATAACATTTAGTGAATTTTAAAATTTTTTAAATAAAACAGAATTACATTTTTGATGTTTATCTAAATATCTAAAATAAATTCAGCAGTATTCACAAATTTTTAAGTAGAAATATAAGTTTTTAAACGGAAACCTCAATTCTTAAACAGAGAGATATCACTTGTTAAACAGAGACCGAGTTTCTTAAACAGAAACCGCAATATTTAAACGGAAACATACTTTTTTAAATTAAAACTCATTTTTTAAACGAAAATTTTATTTGTAAAACTGCAACCATATCAAATGAAAGGGGAAACGTACATTATAAACATTAAACAAATCGTAATAATCAAAAAACTATTTTGATCGTGTACACATACGAAAATGTAAAATAAAACAAAACTGTCTAGGATGCCTTGAATCAAGTTTTCAATCTGTGGCGAGTCGACTATGTTGTGCTTCGCAGAGCTGTACGGGGGTCTCGCTGTTCTTCCAAACAATAATAAAATTCTGATTTCCCCAAAACTTGTTGTTCTTGGTTGTTCATATGTGTCTTTGCGATCAGAAAATTACAAAAACCCTATCAAATGATGTTGTCGTTGGAATTCAGCCAAGGTCTCCACTACCGGTGTCAAGTAGCATCGTCATTAACTAGGTTTACCGCCATAATCACAAGCCTGTAACAATAACAACACATTCAATAGTATTCACAAATTTTTAAGCGGAAATATAAGTTTTTAAACAAACCTCAATTCTTAAACAGTAAGATATCACTTGTTAAACAAAAACCGCAATAATTAAACGGAGACATACTTTTTTAAACAGAACCATCAATTTTTAAACAGAGAGATATCACTTGTTAAACAGAGACTGAGTTGCTTAAACAGTAACCGCAATATTTAAACGGAGACATACTTTTTTAAACAGAAACCCTCGACCCTTTCCTTCCTTAATTTCCTCAACTTGATCACTGATCTCCAACCCATAAACAACTTTCCCAGCAGTACTCCCAACCTCACCACTACGAACATCAACTACCATCTCCACGTCATCACAAAATCCATCATTTTCCAACAGATCAACATCACCAACCTCTCCACTGCCAGCACGAACTTCCGCCACTGCTTCACCGCACTCCAAACTTCTCCCTTCCACCATCTCCATCTTCAGATCACCCCCATTTTCCTGTTGACCATCAATTTCAGCACTCTGCTGCTTACCTCCAGCATCATCACCGGCATCAGCACGATCAGCTTCTTCCAAAGCTGAAGGGGTTGTGGCTAGGGATTCCACCGGATCAGCCAGGGATGGTTCCGGGAGGTCACCCCGGGAGTTGAGATCGAGGCCACAGGCCTCCTCATCTATGGACCAAACCCTACACTACGTTGGAGAAGAACGAACCTCAAGAAAGAGAGAGAGAGAGAGAGAGAGAGAGAGAGAGGGAGAGAGAGAGGTACTTGAATTGGGATTATTTTGCCGATTTGAGCTCGAAGGAACTCCACCTCCCAATCTCCATCTCCATTACATTTTTAAGCTGAAATATAACTTTTTAAACATAAACCTCAATTCTTAAACAGAGGAATCTCACTTGTTAAGCAGAGACCGAGTTTCTTAAACAGAAACCGCAATATTTAAACAGAGACATACCTTTTTAAACAGAAATCCCAATTATTAAATAGAGAGATATCACTTGTTAAACAGAGACTGAGTTCCTTAAACAAAAACCACAATATTTAAACGAAAACATACTTTTCTAAACAGAAACCCTCGACTCTTTCCTTCCTCAATTTTCTCAACTTGATCACTGATCTCCAACCCATAAACAACTTTCCCAGTAGCACTCCCAACCTCACCACCACGAACATCAACTACCATCTCCACGTCATCACAAGATCCATCCTTTTCCAACCGATCAACATCACCAACCTCTCCACTGCCAGCACGAACTCCCGCCACCACTTCACCGCACTCCAAACTTCTCCCTTCAATTTAAGCACTCTGCCGCTCACCTCCAGCATCATCACCAGCATCAGCACGATTAGCTTCTTCCAAAGCTGAAGGGGTTGGGGCTAGGGCTTCCACTGGATTAGCCAAGGATGGTTCCGGGGGTCACCCCGGGAGTTGAGATCGAGGCCACAGGCCTCATCCATAGACCAAACCCTACACTACGTTGGAGAAGAACGAACCTTAAGAAAGAGACACAGAGAGACAGAGAGAGAGGTACCTGAATTAGGATCAATCGGTAATAGAGATGGAGATTGGAAGGTGGAGTTCCTTCGAGCTCAAACAGGCAAAATGATTGGAGTGCCGCGACTTCCCATGCAAGGGCAATTTCTTCCATAAAATTCAAAAATAACTTTATTAATCATCATTATATGCTTTGGGGGGTTAGCAAATATTGTGGTTTTTAGGTATTGTAAAATTAACGGAGTGTTTTTGGCCATATTACAAACTTAGAGGGTTTTTTTTGGCAATTTCAACTAAAATCAAACCCACAATGGCCTATGCGTAAAAGATACTGTTTAAGTCAACCCTTCTTGTAGCCCAAGCAAAACTGAGGAAACGCCGCAGCCCAAAATAAAAAGCCCTCTTTGGAAGCTCTCACATTTCAGCATCGCCCGACGAAGACGAAGACGAAGACGACGAAGCAACCCTAGATCGAGCTGCAGCCATGTTTAGGAACCAGTACGACACCGATGTCACGACGTGGAGCCCCGCCGGACGGCTCTTCCAGGTGGAGTACGCCATGGAAGCTGTCAAGCAGGGATCAGCGGCGATCGGCCTCCGTTCCGCCACTCACGCCGTGCTCGCCACAGTCAACAAGGCCAGCTCTGAACTCTCATCTGCCCAGCGTAAGGTATTCAAGATCGATGATCATATTGGTGTTGCCATCGCCGGCCTCACCGCCGATGGCCGTGTTCTCTCTCGCTACCTCCGCAACGAGTGCATCAACCACTCGTTTGTCTATGAGTCACCGCTTCCTGTTGGCCGCCTCGTCGTCAGACTCGCGGACAAAGCCCAGGTCTTCAGCTTGCTCTTTCATTCTTGAATCTGCTTTGCCTTTGCTTTTCCTGTTAATTTTTTCCGTAGTTTAATTCCTTTTTTAGTTGTTGTTGCTGATCCTCGATGAATGATTTGGTGTTTTTGGCGTGGATCGTGGGAAATTGGGAATGGGGGTTCAGCGACATAGTTTTGAGGATGGGAAATGGTTGTGAGATCTATATTCCCTTTGCCTTTTTCTTGTAGTAGTTTTTATTGTTGATTGATCCCCTTAAAGTGTTTTCAAGGGTTTTAATGCTACTTAGCGTAGTTTCCATTTGAGCAAAGTGGCTTTGGATGTGTCATTAGGGTTTCTAGATCCTTTATTCAGTGGTATCATAGTCTTAATAGGATGTTTTTATTGTTATAGTGGAGCATGATACTGTGGAATTCTAGTGTTGATAATTAGATCATGGGGCGTGCTGATACAAAAGGACCGAGGGCAATGCCTGGTTAATGCCAACCCAATACGCCTAAATTATTTTATAGGATGGGTCTTGGTGCACAGGTAAGGTTGTGATGGTTGCTTGCAACTTGGGCATCATTAGTCACGTATGAGGTAATGAGAACTCCATATGTTGGGAAGAACTTTGTACATTTAAACCTGGTTTGTAATTGTGCACTGGTTGCGTTTTAAAATGTTCTGGGCTATTTCTGCATGCTATCCTCTCTTTTGTGCTTTTCGTTTGCTTTAAATGTTTTTCATTCTTGATAAAACATCAATGTGGTGTATAAGCAAGGAGACTTCATGGATCTGAGATAAATAAAAATCAGGATGCATTGGTGTAGTTCATCGACATTGTTGCCTTTTTAAGGGAATGCTCAGGAGACTTCATTGGATGGCACTGTACTATTTGCTTCATTGAATGATTAATTGTGTGGAAGTTCTTTTGCAGTTGCAGTTAGGAAATGATTAACATTTGGAAAATTGACCGCAATGTTGGTATAGTAGAAATGTCTTCTCTCATTTTATTTGTGAACCTTAAGCCAAATATGAAGAGCAAGACGCTTGAAAGTCATTATATATGCTAAATGAGGGTGACAATTTCTGACTTTGGAGAAAACTGACAGTTCATACACTAGGAATGCATAATTGACTGGTCCATTTTGATTAGCAATGCCAATTAAGGTTATGCATTCGAATGTGGTTTAACAAAGAAACAAGATGATTTTGTCTTATTTTCTTTCCCTCCTTATTTCTTGAGGTTGAACAAGAGATTTAATTTGTGGAGCCACTTGCATGATTCGCTTGTAGTTGATTTTTTGAAGTTCTCAGCAGTGTCACCTCTTATTAGTGGGAGGAACTAAAAGTAAGTTTATACTTAATTAACATATTGGGAAATTTGGTTAGCAAGGTTGACTATGGCTAGGCACATGAATGTGGTTTGATGAAGTAATAGAAAAGATTTTATCTCCTTTTTATCTCACATCTTGAGGGTGAGAGGGATTTAATTTACTGGGTCACTTGGTTGCTTCACTTTTGAGACTATTTTCTGCGTTATCAGCAGTATTGCCATTTACTAGTGTGAACTAGCTAAAAGTAATGGAACTCATATGTATTTCTATCAACTTCTAACTTGTGCAATCAGAAAGTGATTTTTACTGTAGGTGCGTCAGGGGAAAAGGGATGGTTTTTCTTTTTCATGTAAGATGACAGTAGTTCTTTAACATAGAGATGTAGGTGGTTGCTCTTTTCCTGATGTTTGGAGACAAGAAATGAAGAATTCAGAAATTTTTATGGCCAGAAATAATAGTACTTTGAAGTTTGTGCATTTCATGTGTCTTTTAACTACTTGCTAGCTGCCACAAAAGATAAGTGTAAAACTGTAAAAGAGTAAATGTGTGATGCTCTCAGTCCTAGAATTTGACTGACTATTAATAGAGGAAGCACAGATTCTAGAATTTACTTGGATTTGGTGATAGCCATGATAAGTATTATGAAAATACAGATTAAATTGATTTTTCTTCAGAGTTATATTTTACGTATATGAAGAATCATAATATTTTATTAGTTTGCATGTCTCTGGATTTAGAGTTATAATTTCTCTTGCAAAAGAGTTTGAATAGAGTTTCATTGACAATTGAATCTCAACATTGTGAGATTGGAGAAAGCTAATTGAGAAAGAATTGCCGATTGTTATGATTTATCTGTTCCCTTGGAGCACCAATCTTTTCTAACATACAAGTTCATTTTGTTATTTAATAAGATTTTACTCTCTAAGAGGTTTTATCTTGTTATAGGTTATAATATTGGTTCAGTGATATCTTTCCAGGTAGCATATTATTGAAGAATGAAATCAGTTTAACATCAATTGTTTATCCTATTTGAGCTATTAAATCTTTGTCATCACTTGAGTCATTCCCACCCAAAAATTTATCTATGTTTCCTCTGTGTTTTTTTTTTCAGGAAGGTGTAGTTTGGGTTGTGTTCAAAGTGAATCTTTTCTTTTATTTTTTTTGCCATGCGTGTTTCATACCTTTTCAAAAAGACATAGTCCTAGTTTATTGGTATTAGTAAGTTTTCCTCTTTTTTTTTTTCCTTTGGAAAATGCACCACAATTTCCCAATTCTATTAAGGGAACTTGTAAAGTGAAGAAACAACTTTACATCAATATGAAGAGCAAGTTTAGCAGTTAAATACCTTCTTGTTATGATGTGGGTAGCATGGTCAAATAGCTAATATGGTCTTTCAAAACCAACTGTGATGTTTCTTCAGAATTTTTCTTAATTCAAAGAAATAAAGAAAAATCCACCTATCTTGGGACTCACAAGTTGCAAATGCAAGTTACATGACAATGGATAGCAAGTGGTTCTCTCAGATACATCTTGGTGATATTCTATTTAAGTCAGTTGCCTCATGGTGCAGTTGATCTGAGAAACCATCTATGTGCAAAATTTTATTCTCATACCCATAATGCTTGATTTGAAGTCTCGGAAAATATCTTGATTGAGACTCTTGGTATTTTTAGTCAGATGCTTTGCATTATCTGCAGGTTGTTTTGATTTGTTTGCTGTTGCTCCTCTATAAAACATGTTGTGTCCTAAATGTTATGTTCCCGAGATGATTAGCTTGTGCTTCATTAATGAATAAGTAAAAGAGAAAAAATTGTCCCTCCACATTACTAGTTAAATTGGGGCTCCGATAGTATTACCTTGCTTTCTAGAATTGAAGAGCTACCATTGTATCTGTCAGCAGATATAAATTCAAGTATGTGCTACTCTAGACTCATTGAATTCCTTCAAAACTTCCTTCTCAATATATATTGAACAAACTCAGTTTGTGTTTTCTTCATATCCTCCTTGTTTGGGTTTAATCTTTTATTCGTTCAGTTGATTAACTTGAATTGTGAAACCAGTCATCCAAAAGAAATTAAATGAACTTGTTATTGCAATTTTTGAAACTTGTACAAGTTGGATCATAACATTACATCCACAACAAGTTTGTTTTGTTGAAGTATAGCAACCTTAAAAATAAATCTTTAAGGAGAGTGATTGACTTTCCTGTCAGAATATGGTTAGAGCAGATACTGGTTGATATATAGATATATTATGTTATTTGGCATCATTCTTCATCTTGTCCATAACTCTTAAAATTATTACATTATGTGTCACCTAAAATTATCTGTATTTTGATATAAAAATTCTCATCTCGTTATTTAATATGATCTTATAAGAAAATCTGTTTTTTAGTCATTAATCTGAGACTTATAGATTTGTGCACCAGATGTTTGAGTTTGCACCTATTTCAACCAGTAATGGTTTATGCATATGAGCAATAAATAATTTTTATAAGCAAGCTTAGTGCGCAAGGATGCATATTCTAGTTTGAGATTGCCATCAGATAGTTGAGTTCGGACCTGTTTCAACCAGCATGGTACTACACACTGGAACAATAGATGATTTCTTTGAGCAAGCCCAGTGTTCAAGGATGGATATTATAGTTGGAAATTGTGTGACTGAAGGATTATATGTGGGGGATAAATCGGATGAGGTGTTTACTTTGAAATATAATTTGATGAAAATCACTGGGTCTTTAATTTCACTTATGATATTGTACATCTATCATTTGGACAGGTGAGTTTAACATATTACTAAAATAATAATAATAATAATAATAATAATAATTATTATTATTATTATTTTCGATTGTTATTGGAAAAGTTTGATATTGCTTTTGCATTGTTGCTGGTCTATGTGAACAACAATAGCTACCAATGTTGCTGCATATTGTACTATGCTGTTACCAGACCTTATCAGTGGTTTTTCTGTTTTCAAGGGAATGGCATGCCTAATATGTTCTCTGTTAAAAGTTTAAATTGCTTGAAAGAAACTGGGACTTGGTTACTTTGAGATGGCTGCTTTTTCTCTCCCCTTTCAATCTTTCTGATTATATTTTTCTATCATTTTCGACTGAGATCATGAAGGGATAGGCTTTGCTTCCTTCATGATGTCTTGAATTGCTGGCCTTCTGGGGTTCTTGGGTAGTTTTGAACTTATGTTCATGGTAGAATTTTTTTTAAATAAATTTTTTAATTTTTTAATTCTTTCATTTTTAGTTTTATTTTTTTAATTTTTGGATCTGTCGTCTTTCTAGTTCTAGAACCTTGATTCAACCAATAATGGTTGATTTTAGGTGTTAACCTTTTGTCTATATCTATAAGAAAGAGTTACCCTAGGGTTTGAAAGATTTATTATTGGATTTAGTGATGTGATCGATTATCTTCTTCGGTTACACTCATAAACATTTGTTAACTTTTTATTTTGCTATTTTTTGTTCTTCTTTTTTTTTTAAGTTGTTGAGGAAAGGACCACTTATTCTTTTTCTGATCCAAGTGTTAACTTTTGTGTGTCATTCTTGATATGCGGATCAACCATGTGGTCAAAGATGTCTTGATTCATTCTCCTTTCCATTTTTGTTTATTGTATTATCATATGTTTCCCTTTTGTAACCCAAATAAATGTAAAATTTGTTCGACAGATGGAAATATGGTGGACAAGAAACCACTTATGTTTATCCACGTAAAAATATGCATGTTGACATAGCCAAACATTGGAGTTAACATCTCTGCTGAGTGACATCTGTGTGTATCTCCTAGAATCATTGTTCACAGGTAGCATAAATTTTGTTTGTTATAATTGCACTGCACATGATTGCTCATTGAGATCCATTCATCTTAATTATGCAAACATATTAAACAAGTTTAGATAAATCAAAGGCTTAAGTATCTTTTTTAGTATGATTTAAATAAATTCTTGCATTAAGATGTTTTATGTTAACTTGATGAACGAGAATTTAAACAAAATTTGAAATTAATGTTCTTGGGTATGTTTTACGATAGATAACATCTAAATGTTGTGGAGGGCTGACTTGGATGGTTGATCATGCATTTACACTACATGGCATAATTAGCAATTTTAAAATATTTACTCTAAAGTGTCTCCCCAATGATGGTAGTTTTTTATGTCACTGAGGTGGTGCCTTGAACTAGCAACATTTATCATTATATTTGATTCTTCATTGTTAATTTAAATGTTCATTTTCATTGCAATGAGCCTTTTTTACCTGACACCAGCTCTTCCTTATTGTCAAAGTGATCCTTTTTAGTTCAATGGAATGATTTTTCCTTGGGCCTGCTTTCAATTTGCTTATCACTTATTTATGAAGTTCTCTTCCTTGTTGACATTGATCAAAGAGTCTTCTCATATATAATGAGAAACTTGATCATTCTGGATGTGAACTCCAACATACTACTTCACAGCCAAAAATTTCCATTCACAAGCTCTACACGAGATCCCTTTGAGCCAAGCTTGATTTTAGATTTTAGGATTTGAAAAATCAATCTCTATGTTATTGTACGTCTATTTTCTTGTCCCCTATTTTCCATGCTAGCTGGTGTTGTTTACTGCAGAACATAGAATATAACTTGTTATTTTACAAGAGATCATGTGTTGAAGGCACCTTCAAATATATGTTCCAAGTGTCCTCGGACTGTTTTTCAAGTCTTGCTTTCTCTTGTTCTAGATCGATCTAGTTGCACAGTCTTCAGTTTCTGTGAAACACTCAAGGCTTTAATTTACATTGCTAACTCTATTCTTTTATATCAGGTCTGCACTCAACGCTCCTGGAAAAGACCTTATGGTGTGGGCCTGCTGGTTGCTGGTCTGGATGAAGCTGGTGCTCACCTCTACTATAACTGTCCCAGTGGTAACTATTTCGAGTACCAAGCATTCGCTATAGGATCACGATCCCAAGCGGCGAAGACCTTCTTAGAGCGCAAATTCGAGACTTACTCCAATGCCTCTTGCGATGAACTGATCAAGGATGCTCTCTTTGCCATTAAAGAAACATTGCAAGGGGAGAAATTAATGAGCTCCATCTGCACAGTTGCTGTTGTTGGAGTTGGAGAGCCATTCCATGTACTCGACCAAAAGATGATCCAAGAGTTGATTGATTCTATCGAAACCCGAGAGGAAGCTCCTGCAGCTGAACCAGGAGCCATGCAGGAGGAGGATCAGGGCCAGGATGTTGCACCAATGGATATTTGATTTGAAGGATAAGTTCCATGGTAAGTATGAGGGGTTGCATTGTTAAGAGTTATTTTTAAGCTCTCAGACTTTCAAAATCCATTATGGCAACTGTCTTACTTTTTTTGTATTTTTTATAATCGCTCTAGGAATTTACTGATGATGCTGTGTTTAATACTATTTGGGTAAAACTTTAATGCAATTCACTCGGTTGATTTCTTGAACTGTACGCTCTGATGCATTTGAATGGTGAAAGTTATGTGTGTATCTGTTCATCGTTAATTCATCATGACTGTTGCTGTGGATGGCTGACGGGGGAAATGCATTTATGTCATTTTTTTTCTCTTCAATTTTATAATGTTGGAGGTTTTTGTTTGACATTGTAGATTTTGTTTTTATTTTTTATTTTTTAAACTTGAGGGGCGTACAAGTAATTAACAACTATCAAGATGTGACTATTTGGCTTTATAAATGGCCTTTTTTTAATCTAATTTTAAATTTTACAAGAACTATATCTTAAGTTACTTTTGCTTTTGGATTTTTACAAATGCTTCTTGTTTAAGTCCTGAACATAAATTTACACTGAATAACAAAACAAACTCTGAAAAACATAAGGGAAGGCAAAAATAAACAAACAAATAAATAAATAAATTCTGAGGACTAATAAAAAAAATCAAAAATAAAAACAAGGGCTCCCAAAAAATTCTTGTCACTGGCATTACCGCCAAATATATATAGATATATATATCAACTAAATAAATTCTTATATAAATTTCCAAAACCCTAGCGGCGTCGTGGTCTCTGTGCTGTCGTCGGCACCGCCGCGATGGGTAAAGCGAAGACGAAGGGCAAGCAGAGGCTTGACAAGTTCTACCACCTCGCTAAGGAGCAAGGCTACCGCTCCCGTGCTGCCTTCAAGCTCCACCAGCTCGACGCCAAGTACTCCCTTCTCTCCTCCGCCCGCTCCGTGCTCGACCTCTGTGCAGCTCCCGGAGGATGGCTCCAGGTCGCCGTTCGTCGTGCTCCTGTCGGTGCCTTCATTCTCGGTGTTGATCTCCACCCTATCCGTCCTATCAAGGGCGCGGAGTCGATCGTCGAAGACATCACCACCCCACGATGTCGCTCCACGATCAAGCGCCTCATGGGGCAGCATGGAGTCTCAGCATTTAGCCTGGTTTTGCATGATGGGTCTCCCAATGTTGGTGGTGCTTGGGCGCAGGAAGCCACAAGCCAATCTGCGTTGGTTGTTGATTCGATACGCCTTGCTACGGAATTCTTGGCACCCCAAGGCACCTTCGTCACCAAGGTTTGATTGGGGGAAAAAAGATTTATGTTTTTGTTTTTCATTTTTTTATCATTTTGTGCAATGGCTTCCCTTTAGATGTACTTGCTATCATTGGGAATATAGGACCATGACATTGGAGAACTTGGAGTATTAAGTGGCATCAGGATTTTGTATAGGTGTCGAACT
Organism: Dioscorea dumetorum; assembly: GCA_902712375.1. Taxonomy (NCBI): domain Eukaryota; kingdom Viridiplantae; phylum Streptophyta; class Magnoliopsida; order Dioscoreales; family Dioscoreaceae; genus Dioscorea; species Dioscorea dumetorum. Next base: position 128,886 of record CACTHL010000444.1, read on the forward strand.
ATCTTGAGCAATTTGAAGATATGTGGAATTGAATGTGATGAACAAGTGTTTCTGTTTTGATATAGGATTATGGAATTTGATAAATTAACTTAATGGGTATGGGAATGAGTAGAGACAAAAATCCTGTTTATGCTTCTAGAAGTGTGATTTCTCTTTTTACTTCTAGAGGCAATTGAAGGGTTTCTGATATTGAACGTAATAATGAAGATTTAGAAGTGCTGAACTAATTTGTTTCCTTAATTGGTGTATTTAACTCCGTTTCTCTTGAACTTTCGGGTGCTTATGTCTGTAATACATCCTGTTCAGTTATTGTTTCTCTGATAACATTTTCTCTTGATATTCACTTGTTCAGTTTAAATCATTTTGTATTTCAGGTTTTTAGATCACAAGACTACAGTGCAATTATCTACTGTATGAAACAGGTAGTTGTCTCTGATTATTTGTGTTGGCCTTGGTTTGTTTTCTGACGCTTATTAACTAAATTCCATGATTTGCAGCTTTTTGAGAAGGTTGAGGTTACTAAACCTGTCGCCAGTCGTAGTACTTCTGCAGAAATTTATGTTATTGGTTTAAAATACAAGGCCCCTGCAAAGATTGATCCCCGTCTTCTTGATGTGAAACATCTGTTTCAAGGGGTCACAGATGCTCCTAAGGTAGATTTCTCTGCATTTGAAGTCAGTTTATTGATTTAATTTGTCTTGATAGTTTAAATAACTTCTACCATGTTTAATTTTTTTCTTTCACACAGGTGGTGGATGTTCTTAGAGGAACTAAACAAAAGAGAAATCGTGAAGGGTAAGCAGTTTTTCAATAGATGTGCATTCTATATAAGGTATAGGATTTAGCTTATGTTGCGAATAATGTTAGAGTAGGTCCTAATGTCTTACTTCATTTCATGATTTTCAGATAAAACGCCTGACATTATTATCATTTTGTGGGTTCTTATCATTTTGTGCTCCATGCACTGTTTAATGCAGATCTTAAGCATGTTGATGCTGTTATCATATATTTGTAGTTTATGCACATATATTCACTTAAATGGGATCATTCATGCATAAGCCTGCTAGATACTGTGACTATATTTTTATTTTTGGTATTCTCATTTTATTTTTAGCTTTGAATTTTTCTTATTATGTTAATTTTGTCTTTTTTTGCATCAATTTATTCTTAAGCTACTAAAAATCTGTGAGACCTGTCTGAACTATGTGGAATTAATGATGCCAGGTTTAGCAATTCATTCTTTCTGATCTTTGCCTTCGCATGCATTCTAGTTCTTCAATCAAATATAGTGTTAAAGGTTGCTGGTTTAAGGCTTGTTTTCTATATGGTGTCTTCTGTCAGAAGCGGTGATATGGGCTGAGTGGAGTTGCGATTCTGGAGAGTTTCTAGTGTATGACTATGGATAAATGTGATCCATGTATTCTGAAATTTCTGCTTATTTTCGTGGTGTAGGTATGAGGATGGGAGTTCCATTTTGAGGAAAGTTGGCAAAGCGTCAGACTTTATTTCTTCAGAGACCCCCCTGGAGTTTCTTGGTTCAGTGACAGAGTTGTCTTTTGAAGACCCAGCGTGCTTGTCTATTAAGAACCATGAATTAACTTCAGAGGAGGTAATCCATTAAATTTTTGTGCTTAATCACCCTATATTTTCTCCTAAACGAAGGACTGGCTTAATTCACCAGGTTAGATCCTTATGTGCGGATTTATGTGTGCTGGACAAACATAGCTTCAAGCATCTCTTAAAGTAAGTTGAGCATTTTTTTATTTGTTATTTAATTGAGATCAACATTTCAAAGATATATTTGATGGATAATATTACAAGTGTAGGTTCTAACATATACCTTTCTTCTTAAACTTATTTGCTGTTGTTTCACCTGGATTGATTCTAAGCGACTGGTTTCGCCAATGACAATTCCTGAAGAGGTTTTTTCCCTCTATTTATTGTGCACAGATGGCGTATGCGCATAAGAAAGGAGCTCTTGTCTAGCAAGAAAGTTGCTTCTAATGCTGCTGAAGCAGAGAACGTCAGAAAGAGCAATGTGGATGAAGATGATGTAAAAGGAAATGAGGATGATCGGCTACTAGGTGAAATGGAAGAGCTAACATTTGCTCTGGAACATAAGAAAAGGAGACAGAAAAAACTTCTTGCAAAACGCCGAGCTAAGGTTTGTATTAATTGGATAAATTTAGTAAATTTCATATAAATCTATATCTATAGATTTGTCATATTTTGCTGATGTCTTCTTTTACATAAATCTGCAGGATAAGGTTCGCAAAGCAAATGGGATGCAGATTGATGCTACAGAAGATAGTTACAATGACAATTCATTATTTTCTCTCTCCTCCATTAAGGTTTGTTCTTATTTGTCAATTAAAGAGCCTTTTATACATTGATTCTTTGCATAGATGACTCACCTTCATGCGTCATGTACTTACCCATAAGTCATTGGTGAGAAGGTTCATGCAGCTTATCTAATGCTTTGCATTCAACATGGAGAACCATCTTGCTAAAGGGGTCAAGCTTTTTGTTTGTGACTTTTGTCTGAATTTTCATGTCTGGTGAAGATTAAAGACAACGTACCATATAATTTCCCATAATTTATGTTTGAGAAATTTTATGCAATATATTGTTATAGGTTGCCATTGAACTGAACAGAGAATCTAGGTAAAGGTATCAAGCATTTAGTTTCTAACTCATGCTTTATTTAATTATTATTCTTTAGAAACAAATTCAGCATGGATTGTGGGAGGTAATTTTTGACTAACTTTTTGCATAGTTATTTCATTCTTTGATTTAGTTTTCCTGATCGTTTCCCATTAAATTAGTTACTTTTGGACTTCTGTTCACAAGTTTTCTGTTGTTGGGTTTGGAAGATGTTGAAGATGATATAATATCTTGTGAAGAGCGCATGCATTGTACTCTTCAATGATACATCATGGCTTTTTCTTTCGGCCTGGTTTTAAACATTGCAACAGAGTAGATGAAAATCTACTAACGTGAAGCAGACCTAATACTGTGTTGAGATTCTTTTGCACTCAGGTTATTTGATTGTTTTAGCCATATCACTGCTGAAGTATTATGTTACACTTTTGCATGGGGCATATTATAATTATTCCCAGTGGTCTTGTTTACTTCCACATTTTGAACACTAGAGTTGAATGCTCGTTCTGGTACTTGGATCATTCATTGTTTATCCGTATTGCGGCAGTATTGCATTTCGATTATTTGCATTGTTTTGTTTATTTTCACCTTTTGAAATGGAAAGCTGATTGTTGCATTGTTTGTGATAGCAATTTTTTGTTCATTTCATGTGAGCTAATGCTTGTAAATTGGACAGTAGCTGGCTAAAATTCTGTGAGCTGATTAATTTGCTTATTGTGTTCAGGGGAAGAAGGAAATGTCTGCCATCCATACTGCTGAGCTCAATCATGAAGATGGTGAATTCACAGACAGTGAAAATGAAGAAATGCGTGCTGCTGTTTATCATGATACCGCTGATAGCTCAGTGGATTCTGATGAAGATCAAAAGCGGTAATCTTTCTTTCTGCTGAAACTTAGATAAGTTGAGTGGTATATTTTTTGAGGTATCAGTTTCTGATGCAATGGTTCTTATTAGTTCTCAGGAAGTCATCCATGTCTAATACTAACTGAATTTTCTAACAGGTATGATGAACAACTTGAGGAAATGCTTGACCAAGCCTATGAACGATACATAACTAGAAAGGGTGGGAGCACAAAACCAACCAAACGCGCTAAGCGGGTTGCCTCTACTGATGGTACTGATTTGATGGAGGTATGATTTCTGACTTTTAAATGAAAACTCAAATTTTCTTGTTAGGGGTATAAGATATCCACTGCCAGTGCCTAGTTATTGATACATTGAAATACATGGAGGTCATGGTGGAATGCATTCTTTTCTTATTTATTAGTCTGTCATGCTTACTCACTCACGGGCATTCTAAAATCTTGTTAGCAACAATTAATTAATTATTTTGTTCCAAGGTCTTAGTATAACTGATGTAATCATGTGATTGATATGTGATATTTCTTCATATCTGTTGAATTCATTTGGAATTGCTTTTATTGTCAATAGGTTCATCAATGACATTTTAAAGGTTATTTGACAATATTTTGCTGTGCATATTCATCTATTAACAATGTTCTTTCTGCCTCGTAACTTGATTTGCTTTCTGGTAATTCTACTTTGTTGGAATTTCACTAGAGTCTGGATAGAGTTTGCCCCATACATATCATGTGTGTTTTTTATAATGTCAAATGTGTTTTTATTCTTGACTAATCTTTTTATATTTTTCTGGCCATAAAAACAGGGAGGTGGCGATGATGATGATGATGTGGCTCCATCGGATTATGATTCTGATCATGATCAGAATGGTCAGGAGACGAACCCTCTCATTGTGTCTTTGCATGAGGAGGAACCAGCAACCCAAGAGCAAATCATGGACAAGTGGTTTAGTCAAGATGTCTTTGCTAGAGCTGCAACACAAGGAGAGTTTGAAAAAAGTGACAGTGATGACGGAGAGGAGAAATTGCCCAGAGTTTCCAAAAAGCAAAAAGAGAAGGCTGCCAGTGCCAAGGACCTCACTAAACCAAAATCTCGTGTTTCACAGCAAGAAGATTTTGAAATTGTTCCAGCCGAACCTATAAAAGCGAGTGATGATGATGATTCATCCTCTGATACATCAGAGGATTTAGATGATCTTGAAAAGGCTGAAATATCAGCTCTTGGGGTGAAGATGTTAAGGAAGAAGCTGAGGAATCAGATCATTGATGATGGCTACAATAGATATATGTTTGATGATGATGAAGACCAGCTTCCATTTTGGTTCGTGCAGGAAGAGAAGAAACACTGCCAGCTTATGAAACCTGTGACAAGGGAGGAGGTTGCCGCCATGAGAGCTCAGTTCAGAGAGATTGATGCTCGCCCAGCGAAGAAGGTGGCAGAGGCCAAGGCTCGAAAGAAGCGTATTGCAATGAAGAAGCTGGAGAAGGCTCGACAGAAGGCAAGTGCAATCTCTGACCAGACTGACATCTCTGAGCGGTCAAAAGACAAGATGATCAATCAACTCTACAAGAAGGCAATGCCAAAGAGGCCTGAGAAGGAGTATGTCGTTGCAAAGAAGGGGGTTCAGATGAAGCCTGGCAAGGGAAAGGTCTTGGTTGATCGGCGAATGAAGAAGGACGCAAGGTCTCGAGGGGCAGGGAAGCCAGGTAAGGGTAAGAAGATGAAAGGCAGTGCCAAAGGGAAAGTAAAGGGCCAGAGGAATAGAGGAGCTCCCAAAGCTCCCGCAAAAGGAAATAAACGTGGTCACAGGGGAATGAAGGCCTAAAAGTGCTGCACTCCGGCTGTATTTCCACAGTCTTCGCCTCTTTGCCAAGGGATGATGATGATGTTTTTCCTAATCTATCTGGAGCTCGAAAAGAAAAACTGTTCTACTTTTCTGAGGCAATCTGATTTCAACTTCTCAATTCTTGAGTTATTTTTCTTCCCTTGTTTCACTTTTTGGTTTGTGATAATTTTGATGGGCAGGCTATAATGTCGCTCTTGTAGCTGTCTTCGAATTTTGATGCTTTATTCAGAATACGTTTGCATGTCGTAAAGTGGTTATATACTTCAGATATGCGGTGATGGTCCAGAGATTGGTAATCCCTATCTTAGTAGTAGTATCTGTTTTCCCGTACTATACGTAGAATTGTAATGTGAACACAGGGAGCCTCCAACCTTTGGCGTTCTGGTCGAGCAATTCTCACACCTTAGGAAGACTACCAGCCGATGACAGCGACTGAATTCATCCCAGTGCTAAATGCTAATTAATGTCATATTCTTTCCTCATGTCTGCATTGTAGTAGGAATTTAATCTGATGGCACTCTGGAGACAGATTGTATTGTAATTTGTTTTTTATTAACGCTAATCCAAAGTGGTGCAAAGGAGCTTATTTTCGTTCCTTCATCCGTTACTTGGTCTATATTGCTTTCCATAATTCTTCCCTTCTTGAAAAGCTTGGGTCAGTTTCAGAGACGCTTCAGAATCATAGTTCTGTTTGAATATTTTCAAAGAAAGCATTATTAAAAGCACCAATATTCTTCAGCTAAGCTCTAACAATTTTTTCATAGTCGCATCATTAATAAATCCCAAACATTAAAAGGTTTTAAAAAATATTTATATAAAAAAAAAATTAATATCGAGAAAGGAATATAAAATTAAAAAAAATTACTTGAAAACGAATTTTGTCCATACACATTAATATGGTCTAGATAAATTATGACGAAAGATATTTGTTACACTATGTTAGTTTTTGACTTACTGATTTTTGACATGATTTTTGAGATAAGGTACTCAGAGTTTTATTATAAAATAAATCTCTTTCTATATATATGTATATATACTCACACACACACACACACATATTTATTTTTTAACCGACCCTTAATATTATTACAGATGTATTCATGGATGGTGCACATGAGCTAGAATTACTTACTAGACGAGGTCAATATTTCCCCATGAATCTGGTTAAGTGAAAAGTCAAGAGCAACGAGAGCGAGAGAGAGAGAGAGAGAGAGAGAGATGAGAGCTTGGCCACCAAGCTCTATGGTACTGAGAGGCACCTTCTCCAGTAACAGGGCAGCGAAGAATGGTGGCAAGGACTACATCCTGGGTCCTTGCCTCCCTGACTTCTGGCCCTCTCCTTGCTCTCGTCCTCCTCCTTCACTTTCACCAATCAGAGGTAAAACCCTACCTCCTCCTTCAAATCCAGCATTTATTACTTAATATCCAACTCTCTTGACAAGTTCTTGAATATTTCAAGATGAATATATGTTCATGTCTCGGCTGTTGCTGTTCTTGCTGCTGTTTGTTATTGGTAGTGTGTGCTTTCTCAGTTTGGTATTCAGGAGCCATGATTCCTGATCATAGCTCCAAGAATACCAGAGAGGCAGTGCAATCATCGGCATGTTTTTGTCCATATGAGCATTGGTCCTCCTGGAATATTTAGTAAGATGATTATATTGGATTAGTTAGAGCTAGGTTTGATGCCTGCTGGTTTTTATGCTGATGTCTGCATTGATTGGTAAAAGGGTTAGTTCTTTAATTTGGTGTTATCTCAATTGAAGGATGAAAAATCTAATGGCTTTGATATCAGTATGCATTTAGAATCTACCAGAGATGGACATGTTCCTTCTATGATTAAAGGGATAGGGAAGAGAATGTATACTCGCAAGTTAAAGAAATAAAATTATGATAATATTCGTCTCTTTATGCGTGTTATGGAATTGGTCGTCATCTTTTGCTGAACATATGCTACATTTCCTACAAGCATAGATTATAAAGGGGCAGTGTTCGGCAGTTTAGATTTAAAGAAAAAAAATCTTTCAGATATCATTAAAAAAATTAGAGGCAAATGTAAACAAACTCTGGCCTTAATTATTATTGATGATTCTGTTTGGATATACTGATTTGGAAATGAAGCAAAATTGTTATATATGGGATAGGGTGTATGAATTATCAAATTTTACCTTTTGAAATCGGAAATCTCCATAAATTGATAGAAGAAGAAAAGTAGAAATCAATAATGTAAGAGCCAAAGAAGTTTCAAGCTATTTCGTTGTTTGGGTATTGGTGTTCCTGTTCCACCCAATTTGAGAAAGATTTTTAATCTTGCGTTTTATACAAATGTTGGAAAGACCAATGTTTTAGTTAATAATTTGGTTGGGTTGGAATAGTCGGAAGTAGCCAGTTATAGATTACAGAAGGATATTGTTTTGATGTAACTATAATTTAAATACTAAACAATAAAGGCATAGAAATTGACAATGTTGCCTTAGATACTTCAAATTTGGTAATAGCTTCTCTATCGTTGTACATTCTTGGTCTTGGAGGGTTAAGCCAAGTTTGCTCTTTTTTATTTTCAAGAGTAGTTTGGAGAATGATGACTCTTAGATGTTAGTTATGCAGAACTTATTTCAATGTTCGCTTTTGATAACCAAATAAATGTAATTCTATCATCTTGATGAAAGCCGCAATTATTTTTGGTACTTAATTTCAGTCAATTTATGCATCTATTATTTAATAAAAATTTGAAGCTTATTATGCATTTTTGATTCTGAGAGCCTTAAGAGATCAAATATTGAATGGTCAAGGTTCATGAAATGTTCAGGAAAAATGATGGCTTCAGTGATGTTTACTTATGGTTTCACAAATTCTTGCGGCATGTTATCGTAATTTAGCAAAAATATAACATGTACACACTCTCTATTTTCTTCTTACTTCTCATTTATGTGCATGTGTTAGTGAGTTATTTGACTTTTTAATGCTTGTGGCTATGCATGTAAAAGACTTGTTTGAGCTTTGCTTCAATATAATTGTTCATATTTTGCATGATATGTTCCAACTCGGTGTTTTTTTTTTTTGAAGGACAAAAGAATTAAAGAATTTTGTGGATGAGTAAACATTAGTCTCCTAATGAGCTAAAGCTGAATCTGTTAACTAATTAAGTACCTGTAAGAAGCTATTACTCCATTTTGGTCTGGATTAGGCCACAAAATGCTTGTTCTCAGAAGATAATTTATTCAATGGGGTAAGTTTTCCCTGAAGATCTGACTAATTCTTCCCAAAATGAATGAGAGGACAGCAACAATTTCCCTTGTTCATTTCTCTGAATTCCTCTTTTAATCAAGCAGCATGAATAAGCAGTATTTGCATGTTTTGTTCTACATATGATCCTACTTTGTATTCCCTATCTGAGATGGTATGTGTGGACCATGTATTTTGCAATCTTATTTCATTATCCTGTTATACAGCAGAGTGATACTCTTTCTAGTATTAATTCTAAGTTAACTTCTGAAAGAAGTCCAGGTTACAGAAATATTTTCTTTGTATTTCTGGAAAATTTGTGTGTAGATCTACAAACCTTAGAGTTTCCGACCGTGTGACATTCATTTATGACGCAAATGTGGTAGATGAGGAACGAACTCCAACAATCATCAATGGAGAGGCAATTGCTAAGGAAATAAGGTCATCTATTGCTGAAGAAGTACGGCAAATGAAGCAAGCAATTGATAAAGTTCCTGGTCTAGCTGTAATTCTGGTTGGTCAAAGAAGGGACTCTCAAAGTTATGTACGCTGTAAGATAAAGGCTTGTGAGGAGGTTGGAATATCATCTCGGGTGGCTGAATTTCCTTTCGATTGCAATGATGATGATATAGTGAACGCTGTATCAAGATTTAATGAAGACCCATCAGTTCAAGGCATTCTTGTCCAGCTACCCTTGCCACAGGTAATTTCTTTAACCGCATTGCAAGTTTTAGCTGCCACTTTTTTTCCCTTTTTTTCTCATTGAGTTATCCTCAAATTGTATAATTATATGTTAAATTCAGCATATGAATGAGGAGAAAATTCTCAGCGCCTTAAGTTTGGATAAAGATGTGGATGGCTTCCATCCACTAAATGTTGGAAATCTTGCGATGAGAGACAGAGAACCATTGTTTATTCCTTGTGCTGCAAGAGCATGCATTGAGTTGCTACTGCAGTCCAATGTCAAAATCATGGCCAAGCATGCAGTTATCATTGGTCGAAGCAGGGTGGTTGGTTTGCCTACCTCACTTCTATTACAGGCAAGAAAGCTAAGCTAAATTTGTGTTGACATAGATGTTAGCAATCAGAAATTGTGATATTTGTTATTACTGCAGAGGCACCATGCGACAGTGAGCATCATTCATGCCTTCACTGAAAACCCGGAAAATATCACTCGTGAAGCAGACATTGTAATCTCAGCTGCAGGAGTACCCGGCCTTGTCCGTGGGAGTTGGCTAAAGAAAGGAGCAGTCGTGATTGATGTTGGGACTAATGCAATTGAGGTAACGGTTCATCTCAACAATTGATTTGAATAGGAATTTGTTGGAAAGAACCAAATCATGTCTTAAAGTTTATTTGCATTTGGGTATTTAGGATTCTGGAAGTAAGCACGGGTACTACCTCACTGGTGATGTTTGCTATTTAGAGGCATTGCCGGTGGTTTCGGCAATAACTCCAGTTCCTGGTGGAGTTGGACCAATCACAGTTGCGATGCTTCTTTCAAACACTCTTCATGCTGCAAAACTTGCATATGGATTATCTTAGCCTCAGAATTGGCATTAGCTAACATTCATATAATTCAAAATTACTCATTTTTGCCATCACCACCATGTTTGTGGTTGAATATATTCTTTTGCCTTGATTTGAATCTCTCAATTATTGAGTTATATTTCTTGTCTTGTTTCACCTTTTGAATTTGCATTTATCCTTTTTATAGGCAGGATATAATCTTTTTATATTTCTTGTCTTGTTTCTCAAATTATTCAGAATATTTCTGCAGGGGTTTCATTATCATCTAGCAATCGTATGCATTGTACTGAAAATGATTTTTGTTGCCATGCAGTTGTTGAGACATTGGCTCCATATGAAATAATTTTTGACATTATGGTTGATTTTTTGGAAAACTAGAATCCCAGATATTAAAAGGTTTTTAAAATAGTGAAAAAAAGTATAGGAAAAATTCTAAAAGAAATTAATTTTGAAGTTTCTTCTGAAAAGTTTTTGTCAATACACAGAGAATATTCTAAAATATATATGATCATACATTGCATTAAAATCATAATTATTAAATATTTTTTTATATGATGTAATACATATGAGCACTCTAAACTATTTGTTTTTATAAATTGATGCATACAATCTAAAAGATTTTATACTTTTAGACAAAAAATATTTGTCAAAATTTATTAGTTGGCTCGTTGATATTTTACAAATTAATGTATAGAATTTTTTTTTAAAAAAAATCTATTGTTTGGCCACTTAGTTTTTTATGAATCAGTCTACATTCTCTAAACAAAATTATAATTCTACGAAAAATATTTACAAAATTTCATTGTCTCACCCTTGATATTTTATAAATTCGGTTATATTTTAGCAAATTCTTTTTGCAAAAATTAAATGCTGGACCTCTTGTTTTATTATAAATTAGTATATTAGTATAAAAAAAATTATAATTATAAGAAGTATTTATAAAAATATATTGTTTGTCACTTTCATTTGTTATTTGTCTCCTAACAAAACTTTCGACTTTCTCTTAAAAAAATATTTTGCTCAATCCCTAACTCTAAAAATACCTTATAAACCTTAAATCTAAGATGCGAGAGGTACCTTGTCTTACATGAGTGATATCTCAATCACACCTTATTCATCATCCTATGGTATGATGTCTAGCAATACTCGCTCACCATGGGGTCACATATAAAGTGTGAAAAGTACTTGTGTGAGAGGAATGACATCACGGATCTTGTTTCGTTATTTGTAAGTGAACTTACCATGTAAGTGAATTTACTATATTTCAACTTACATCTTACCACTTATTTTTCTTGTATTGTAACTTACATTTAAATTGAAATCTTTGTTAAAGTGGGTGAGATGGAAGTCCACTTACATGGAGTTTTTACAACAAACTAAATACACTTTTACGAGTGGTGATCCCACGGACTCGGTTCCGTGGGATTTAAGACGGAACCGAGACGTGGCATCACCACCACCACTCGATTGGGATCCAGATTAAAACTTTTTTTATTATAATATATAGTTAAGGGTAATTTGGTAAATTTGCATAGTTTATTTTTCCTCTCCCCTTCTTCGTTCATCCCGTAATCCCTCTTTCCTTTCCCCTTCTCCGTTCACTCCGTCAAGTAGCCATCATCAGCCGTTGAAGTAGCCAAGAAACATAAGGCAGCCCTCTTTCCCCTCTTTCTTTTCCCCTTATTCTCCGTTCACTCCATTGAACATCGATTTTTCTGTGAGCAATGAACCACCATTTGCTTCAATCAAAGAACCACACAGGGTTGGTTGTAGGGATTGCAGTTGCATTCGCATGTTTAGGACTAGGGCTGTAAACGAGCCGAGCTTGATCGGGCTGAGCCCAGCTCGATATCGGCTCGAAATAGGCTAGCTTGAGCTCGAGCCGAGCTCGAGCTCGGTTCGAGCTCGAAATTAGCTTGAAAAATGTTGGCTCGAGCTCGGCTCGGCTTGATTAGCTCAAAATTAAAATCTTATTTATAAATTATAAATTATAACACATGACAAAATTTGTAAAATTCATAATGAATCAATTTATTTATCAACCTAAACATGCAAGTGTCTTTTTTACCTATAATATATTTAACATAACACAAACAATAAAACACATAACAAATTTTGTAATCTATCAAAAAATACTTAAAAGAACATCTTAATTAGTTCATTAACATTAAAAATCCATAAATCATCCATATAATTTTTAAATATCATAAACCAAACACTTAAAAGTCTTAACATTCAATGCTTCAAAGTTAATGGCCATTAGGCCCATCACAAATTCATAAATCACAAATAGAAAAATTTAAGTAACATAAACCAAACACTTAAAGTTGATGACATAAAGAGCTTGATGATTTGTTGATCTTGAAGACTTGATCATTTATAAATTTGTAACTTGCAAACTTCATCTTGATCATCCAATGGCCACTAAAACAAAATAAATTAATCATAAATTAATAATAAAAGTGCTAAATTAACAAAAGTGCTAAAATTATAAATTAATTATACCTTCTATCATAAGAAACATTAATTACTTTCAGGAATATGTATCCAAAGCTCATCTTCTTCCTTTTCCTTCTACAACAAAAATAAAATCAAAAACAAAAAGATAAATTATATAAATTAAAAGTAGTGATAAAAATAAATGGAAAATAATTGAACTTTTTACCTTGGATTTCATATTTCCATGCTCAGCTTTAAGCCAATCCGAAGTACAAACTAGTGCATCAAGCTGTCTTAGGAGCAAGAGAACTTCGATATTTGTCTAGCACTCTACCTTCAGCACTGAATGCGGACTCTGAGGCAACTGTAGTAACATGTATTGAGAGTATATCATGAGCCAGTTTTGAAAGAATACGAAATTTCACAACATTAACCTTCCATCAATCTAAGACATCAAATGTAGTATCAGTCTCAACACCAAATCTCACAACATCTTCCTCCAAATAAATTTCCAACTCATTCTTCATAGGTTGTAAAGTATTATTCTGCCTTATAAATTCATCAAACTCGATCTACCTTTGCTTTTATACTTTTTACCATAAGAGCCATATGTGTTGCTTGAAGATGCCATTGAAATATTTGTAACTTCATGATGCGTACTATTTGAAGTAGAATGGGAGGCTTGCTCAGTTGCATACATTTCATGTATCTCCCAAAGGGTTTGCTTGACTTCAAGAATGTTTCTTTCACTCTCAGAATTTGAATAAATTCTATGAAAGCAAAAATTAATCAACACCATTTTATATCTTGGATCAAGCTCCGCCGAAATTGCCATAAGCATATTGCAATCACCCCAATATTTATTAAATTTACCATGCATCAACAATGCCATTCTTTGCATGAAATAATCAAAAGACTCTCGCATGTAAATCAAGTACTTGTTTTACTTTCCATATCTCTGGAAGAAACAAATTAGCTGTAGGATATAAAGTTCTAGAGAAAATATGAGTAACATCATAAAACACTTCAAGAAATTTAGCAATTTTTTTGGCTTTCCCAATCATCAAATGATGGCAACCACTTATAATTGGCATCCCTAACAGCATATTGATCAAAAATTGATTGGAAAACAATAGGAGCATCAATCATGTTATATGTGGAGTTCCAACGAGTTGGAACATCAACACAGAAACCATTCTTTGTAGATATGTTCAATTGTCTAGCAATTTCACCAAATTTATGCAACCGACCCGGTGACTTCTTCAAATACTTGACACTCTCTCTTATTTTGTAAATTATTTCTTCAATCTCCTTAAGACCATCTTGAACCATCAAATTTAATATATGTGCACAACACAGAATATGAAAAAACTTTCCCTTGAAATGAAGTTTGCCTCTAGATTCAAAATTAGACTTCAAATGTCTAGCAACGACATCATTACTTGATGCATTATCCAAAGTAATTGTAGAGACTTTATCTTGGATTCCCCAGTCAAGAAGACAATAAAAAATTGCATCTGAAATAACAAGACCAGTGTGTGGTGGCTCCAACTCATAGAAACTGATAATCCTTTTCTGTAGCTTCCAATTGGAATCAATAAAATGAATAGTTTAACACATATATCCAATGGTTTGATTAGATGTCCAAGTGTCGGATGTGAGAGAAATCCTATCAACATGCTTTAGAGTCTTGATTAATTTCTCTCTCTCATGTTCATACAATTTCATACAATCATTTTTTATTGTATTTCTTGATATTTTCTCATATTGTGGATTCATTGTCTTCAATAGTACATTGAACCAAACGTGCTCTACCATATTGAAAGGATATTCATGTACTATAACCATCTTTGTAATAATGTCTCTAATCTTCATCATGTCAAAAGTTGAAGGATAAGAAACATATGAGGACATGCCTTCAAAATCATTTTCTATTGGTAGAAAATTGATGGTGCTTTGTTTCGTAGCAACATTCTTATAATATGGACATTCTACTAAATGTCTTTTGAGGTGGGTGGTAGTGCTTGATTTAGAAATAGTATACTTTCGGTGGCAATACTTGCATTTGTGCTTTTTGACAAAAACATTATGCTTATTTTCTTCAATTACCTCAAAGGCATCCCAAACTTTTGAAATCTTTTTCCGACCTCGTTTCAAATTTGGTCCACCATGTTCCACTTCTAGTTCTTCATTTTCTTCTTCATGTTGAAATTCTGACTCATTAACACTTGCAATTGCATTTGGTTGTTGAGAAATAAGAGTTGACATCCCTGTAAAATGACAAAATAGTTACAAACCAATTCTGTTTCAGACAAAAAAAAAATCAAATAGTGAATTTTAGGTTTAGTTAATTAAGATGCAAACAAAACCAATTCTATTTCAGACCAAATTTACAAAAAAAAAAATAAACTCATTGGGTGTCTTCATATCAAATAGTGAATTTTCTATCAGATAAAACTTAGAAAAAAAGAAAAGAAAAGGCATGAATTCGACTGGCATAAGGAGAAACAGTAGAGTAATCGAAGAACATACTGGGTGTCCTGCTCGGACGTGGGGCAGTGATCTCCAAATTTCTGGATGAGAAAGCCCTACGGGCTTTAGGCCATGGATGCCGCGCTCGAGCTGTTGAACGGAAAGATATGAGCTGACTCACCGGTGGGGTGAAAGATTGATGGAGAGATGGATTGATTCAAAGGGAGAAAAGATACTTACGATGCTGAGATCAAATCTGGAAGTAGTGGGGAAGAACGGATGAAGACGAGGAACATGGTGCTTTCTCTCTATGGAGGCAACTTTGCCTTTAGATCTGGAAGGTTGAAACTTGAAACCCTAACGATTATGGAGGCTACTTTGCTTCAAATCTAGAAAGTGAAAATGCCTTCTGGAAAGTGGAAGCAACTTTTAATATTTTATTTATTTTGCCTTCAAATTCGGAAAAGAGATCCAGAAAGTGGAGGGAACTTCTAATATTTTATTTATTTTGGCTTCAATTCTGGAAAAGAGATCCGCAAAGTGGAGGCAACTTTTAACTTCAAATCTGGAAAAGATATATATATATATATATATAATTTTGAGCTATCGAGCCTAGCCCGATCGAGCTCGACTCAGCTTGAAATTAATTTCGAGCTCAAAATTCAAGCTCGAGCTCGGCTAGAAAGCTCGAAATTCCAAGCCGAATTCGAGCTTTTACCGAGCCGAGCTTGAGCAGATCACGAACAGCTTGATCATTTGACAACCCTATTTAGGACTAGTGTGTGTTTAGCTCGCGGAATAGGAATGGAGATAGTAATGGGGGTAATGGAGAGAGTAATGGGAATGGGGGTAATGAGGAGGGGAATGGTAATGAAAACTGTGTTTGGTTGGAAGGATTGATCATTGGGAATGTAAAAAGTAAATAAGAGATATAGGTGTCAATTACCTTTTTACCCTTATAGCAAAAAAAATTTATTTATATTTTTTTAATATTTTCAATTAGTAATATTCACATTATGAATTATTTAAATTAATTAATATTTTTAAATTTGATTAATAATTCAATTAAATTATTTTTTTTAATTTTTAAATGTCAATTTCGTTGCATAACTAATGGTTAAATACATTTACATAAATAATAAAATTTATAACCCGACATTATGAATTACTTAAATTAGTTAATATTTTTAAATTTGATTAATAATTCAATTAAATTATCTTTTATTTTTAAATGTCAATTTAATTGCATAACTAAGGATTAAATAACTTTACATAAATAATAAAATGTATAAAATGATATTCACATAATGAATTACTTAAATTAATTAATATTTTACATTTGATTAATAATTCAATTAAATTATTTTTTATTTTTAAATGTCAATTTCGTTGCATAAATAATGATTAAATATTAGTGAGGGTAAAAAAGTAATTACACGGGGGGAATGGGTCATTCCTCCCAATTTGGGGGGAATGAGTTATTACTCGGTGGGGGTAATGATTTCCACCGGAGTGGAATCATTACCCCCACAAAATACACCCCAAACAAAGTAATGGGATTGTGTAAGTAATGATTACCCCAATTGGGGTAATCATTACACCCATCCAAACACACACTAATTGCATTCTTTGGAATCTTTATATGAAAGCAAAGCCGTGATGATCAAGGTTTAATCATTTTTTGACGGATATCATACTTGCATGAATTTAAATTAATATAAGGCGAGCGCTCTTAACTTTCATGCTCAATGTTGCGGACTTGCTAGGAATAAGTGCCAAAGTAGAGATATTCGGCTATCTTTGAAGTGAGGAATGCTACGGGAGACTTTAACCCCGATAATAAACTTGGACGGGGAGGATTTGGATATGTTTATAAGGTTAGTTAACTTTTGTTGATTCACTAAAAACGTGTATCTTAAATGCAAATGCTAATTGCATTAAGCATGATTATTGATTCAGGGAAAGCTTTCGATGGAAGAGTAGTGGCGGTGAAACAATTATTAGAAGCATCGCGCCATGGAAAACACCGGTTTATGGTGGAGATCGCAACAATATCCGAAGTTCAACATCGAAACCTTGTGCAACTCTATGGTCGTTGACCGCAGTGAACGGAGAAAAAGGGGAAAAGAAAGAAGGGAAAGAGGGATTACGGGATGAGCAAAGAAGAGGAGAGGAAAAATAAACTATGCAAATTTACCAAATTATCCTTAACTATATATTATAATAAAAAAAAGTTTTTAATCCTGGGTCCCAATCGAGTGGTGGTGGTGATACCACGTCTCGGTTCCATCTTAAATCCCATGGAACCAAGTCCGTGGGATCACCACTCCACTTTTACATGTAAAATCACTTATTTTACAGCCACTTACATCTATTTACATGCAATCAAATAACACCTACATAATATAAATGAAGATGTCTGAAATGTCCAACTTGAAAGGGATGGTACTAGACAACAAATATCCCCTCTTTCTCATTAAAAAATTGAGAATATACACAAATGTATAACTAATACCTCAACATGTCTATCCTCTCACTTTGTGTTAAGTTATAAGATTCGATAATTTTTTTCAAAATAAACATATTATGCAAGGATTCAATATCAATAAGCTGTTGGCAACCCTCCTGGTTATATGAACTTGACCCAACGCCACCAATAAACTGGTTCTTTTTCTTTGCAGGGGAGAGCCCCATCTATCCAAATCCAGTCATTTTTGCGTTCTCAGAAACAGAGTAGGAGTATATTCTGCAATTTAGCTGAATTTTAATTAGGCCTCAGTAAACAAAACTAATTAACTGCCCCCATGGAGGATCGAACTATAGACCTTCAGTTTACAAGACTGACGCTTCTCATTTATTATTTTGTATCATTAACACTGCATTATTTTTGCAGAGAAGCATAAAAAAGAAAAATAAGAAAGAACAGCACCAAAGGGAACTTCTTTACTTTTCAAGAAATAAAAAAAAAAAAGAAAAAAAAAATTAAATACACAATCACACACAAATTTGCGCTTATTAATCACGCCAAATCCAAACATTGTATCTTGTCAAAACATCAATTTAGAAACAGAAACATTCATCTCACTCTCAACAAGGTGGCAAATCCTTTGGGGGAGGCAACACGCTTTGCTCTGGTCCATCTCCATTCTCCACAACAAACGCCATTTTCAATCCCCAGGTTGTGTGGACTTCCAAATGACAATGCAGGAACCAAACTCCTGCAAATCAATCACTCACGTTAAACCATCTCCATTAATATAATCCATGCAAAACCATGCATGTGGAAACATATATGTATATACCTGGATTGTCAGCCCTAAACCTGATTGCAGTCCATCCTCCAGTAGGAACATCAACAGTGTTCCTCTCCGGCGGATCGAAGAGGTTGAACTTTGCCGGATCGGTGTTAGGATCGAAGTTTCCAATCCCCTGCCCGACAACAAAGAAATTGAAGCCATGGAGGTGGAAAGGATGAGACTCCACTGTCAAAAGGTTGGTGTCTTGGAGCACGAGCTCAACTGTGGTGTTGAATGCCAATTTGCTGAGCCTTGTGCCTTGTGAGGTGCCAAGGTTCGCAGTCAATGGTGCTCCGGTGAAGTTGAATGCCGTTGTTGGCTTATCGGGGAAATCCAATCGAAAAACTTTCTTGATATTGAAGTAATGAGCTTGAAGAAGACCGATCTTTGGCATGACAAAGGTTATGTTGTTGAGGGATGCAATGAGCTTGGTGCCATTGAGACAAGTTGCACAAGGGTTTATCCCTAATCCAATAGTGTAGAAAAGATGGCGATCAATGGTGAGGGGGACTCTAGCAGGGTATTGTGGAGTGTTGAGACTCTTTAGTTTTTTAACATAATTGGATGCAAAGTTTGTGGCATTAGGTTTAGGGAGGTCAGGGAGAAGGGGAAAGACTGTGGTAGGAACACACTTATATTGAAGAATTGCGGTGGCCGTCTTGTTATCAACGATGATAGGAGCATCCATGAAAGGCCTTGCGCCGATGAAGTATCGGCCCGGGGCTTGGTTAGCGTGGAGAAGGACATTAGTGGTTTGCCCGGGGGTGATGAGGATTGCATCAGTTGTGAATGGTTTGCAATAGACTGCATCGATTTCCACTACGGTGACGTTGTGGCCAGCGATGGCGAAGAAAAGCTCGTCGTTGAGTGCAGCGTTGATGATTCTTAGTAGGTATGTCTTCCCTTGTTCCACCTCCAATGCATAAGTATCTTCAACACATTGAGAAAGGGTAGGTTAATTATTTCATCCGTCTGTATTCTATTAACTAAACTAGCCATTATATTATATTATATTATATCTTCATTCACAAATGATATCATTAGAAGAAGACCTACATAATAACGGTTCAACCAACATACTTGACTTGTGTATGTTTTATATATAAGCTTACGTTTGTCAGAGCAAGGGAAAAGAGGGCCCGGTTTTCCGTTGATTGTGTGAGCATCTGAGATATTAGGTGGCAATCCAAGCTTGTTTCCTTGAGTTTCAACAACTTCAACATCCTCATTCCACCATTCCCCTAAACATATAGTAATTAAACCCCAATAATAATTAGACTAAAGCCAAACTTTATTTTATATATATATATATATATATATATATATTATGTCTGAGTGAGTACCTAAGACTAATTCAGCCTCTTGATCAGGTTGTGGGAAAGGATAAGGAACTCCTTGTTTAGGCATGATAACTATGGCACCATGCACAGTTGCACGTAGCCATAGAATGTGAGCATGCCACCACAAAGTCCCTCTCTGGCCAGTGACGTTGAAGTCATAGCTGTAACTGCTTCCACTTTTTATAGGACACTGTGTGATGTATGCTGGTCCATCTGCCCATCCATTTCTCAGTTGCTTCAATCCATGCCTATCATATATATATATATATATATATATATATATATATATATATATATCCATTTCATGCATTAATATCGTATGTATTAAATTTTTTCTAACATAGTAAAATACAAGATTATAGAACCTACCAATGGATAGACATGTTATACTGAGCATAGTTGGTGACATTGATGATAACTCTATCGCCTTCTCGGGCGTAAATCGTCGGCCCGGGGAACCTTCCGTTGATTGTAACAATCGGTTTCGAATGGCATAGTCTGCTTACATTCTTCACCACAACCTGAAACACCAAGAGAAAAATTTGAGAGGAGAAATTAACATGAAGGTTAAAAACAATAACGAGTGATGATCACTTACATCAAACTGGTACTTCTTGATGGCAGCTTCAGTTTGTAATGAAATGAATGCAAGAATAATGATAATAAAAAATAGGAAATGGCCAGAGAAAGTGAGGGCCATTGTAATGTTGATGAGAAATGTGAAGTTTCGTTAACATATAAATGTGATAAGTTTGTTAGAGGAGGAGTTGGTGAAGGGTGATTAGGTGTGGAGGATGGCCAATTTAGAAAGAACGCTTGGAAGCAAAAGGAGATGGAGACTGTGGGGAAATGGAGGGAAGGTGCATGCATAATTAAGGTTAATTGGAATATTGGAGGATTGGAGAGTTATGTGATGCCAAACTGTGTATTGTTGGAGCTTTATCTTCAAGACAAAGGAACAGTGGATTTCTAACCTCTACTGCTTTTTCTAATTTGTCTTTGTGTGTTTTTTTTTTTTTTTAGGTAGAATGAGATGTTCATCTATCACTCTCATTTATTTGGCTGAGATTTTTATTCTATATATATATATATATATATAAAAGGTTTAAAACAGTGATAAAAATTTAAGATGGCAAAACAATAATTTTCAACTATATTAAAATTTTTGTATGACTTTTAAAATTTTCTTCATATATATTTTGATGAAAAAAGTAGAAAAAATATAAAGTGTTATTCGTGCGAATTAGTTATCATACAGCTTTTTCACGACAAACCTTTCATTTTTGTATATTATTTTTTAAAATAAATTTAGATATTATTATGAAAAATTTTTACTTTGAGAAGGTTTTTAGTGAGACGGTATAAATTTTATAAATTAAAAAAAACCTAATATTATCACTATATATATTATTATAAAATCATTTTTATCTCCCTCTATTGGTGCTATATGTTATTCTATTCTAGATAATCAATACCAATATGGTAGATATATATAATTTAATTTAAGGACTTAACAGTTCATTTTTATTTTAGTAACAAGCTAGTAAAATGTCGTTTCAAAGATCAAGTAAAGTATGGACCGTTCTTATTTGAAAAAGTTCTATTAATTAAATAAGTATAGTTAGTTTAAATGGTTGGTGGATTTGGTGATTTTGGCAAACAAAACTCTAGATGTGAAATGGAGATGATGTCTTTTTCTGTGTTTTTCTTCTTGCTAGTAATGGTACATATTCTGAAGTGATAGTTTGGCGAAATCAAGATTGATATCTAGGTGAAGCATATAGCCTAACTGGCAAATAAATGAGCAATATATATATTTTATATATATATATAAGGCTGTAAAAGATATTTCATCTTTTTTATATCATTTTCATGTGTGCATAGTCTATATAGAGCATTCTAAAAGGTATATATGTAATTGTCAACGGCGTTTGGGTCAATTGGCATTTGGGTCCCCTCGTGAGGACGCTTCGCAAGTGGCAAGAGTTCGAATTCTCGGGGTGAGGGTGCATGTCTCGAGAATTGTGAGCACGAGCTGTGGGTGGTACCGGCGCGCCCATTGTGCGTGCCCCCACGAGCCGCAATCGAGGCATGCGCACGCCCTGTCTTTAGTTTAGCGGGCCCATTAGGGGTTTCGTTCTTCTTGTAAAAAAAAAAAAAAAAAAAAGTATATATGTAATTTCAGATTTTACCGTGTATATGTATTTATGTATGTTAAAAAGACCTTAAGCAAAGTATGTATGTATGTATAAATGCTTATATTGAAATTTTCAATATAAAAAATAGTGGATAAAATCTAAGTAAATAAATTCTAAAACAAGAACAACGGAAGGAGTAAAAATTATTTCTTTGGCTTCAAAGAAAAGGAAGGCTTCCTGAATTCAGCTGGGGCGCGCCTAGACCACTAATGGCCATTGATCATGTTATGGTCTTGGTGGCTCTATTTGACCCTTTCTGAGCTTCTTGCACCAGGATCATAGCATTCATACAGAAGTGCGGCGATAGTCTCACATCTATTAATTAAATAAATATTTATATAAGTATATATACATTTGACGTTTATATTTTATTTACCTTCATATTGTTGCATTTTTTCAATCATTCTAACCCTCCCGTAATATTGCATTAGTTATAAAAATTATATCGGAGTAAGATTCCCACCGTCTTATATAATATTACATGAAACAAAACTATTGTAACTAGTATTTTCATTCACGAATAATTTTTTATGTGTTGTAATTGCTCCACCATGTATATGACATTCCTATATAAGAGAAAAAAAAAACTATTTTTAAAAAATAATAATTTGTATCATGTTAAGTAACTAAATTTAAATAAACTAATTTGTTTGTCATCCACTTGCTTACATGAAAGAGAGAAAGAGCATCTCCATGGATGAAATCTGTGGCTCCTTGGATTAACCAATCTGAGCAGTAGTGTCTTCCACTAGTGTCAATGAGTGTGTCTCTTAATAGGATAATGGTCTTGTTTGGATGGGTTTTTAAAAAAAGTGTTTTTTTTTAAGTTTTGTGGAAGCACTTTTTTAAAAAGTGCTTTCAAAGTAAGTTAAGTGCTTTTCTCTAAAACAACTTCTCAGAAGTGCTTTTCTAAGAAGCATCTATGAGACAGCTTCTGAAAAAAAACTGAATTTTAGCTTTTTTTTCACAGTTTCTGCTTCTGCCCAAAAGCCCAAACAAACATGTTTTTTAAAACCCAGAAGTGCTTAACTTATAAAAAAAACACTTCTGGGCTTAAAAAAAGACCATCCAAACACCCCCAATATTCTACATCTGTAAAATGTCACTGTGTATGTGAATGGTTTTTCGTATGTTGGTATCAGTCTCATTGTAAAAAATATTATTTATAAAAATATATTTATTGGCACAGTGGTGTCGAAAAAAAATCTTAGTTATGGAAGTAGGATTACATTTCAATCCCTTCATCCACTAGATGAATGGGCACAAGCTGAAAGATCAATTTTTGATAATACAAATACACTACTGAATACATTGCTTGCGCATTTTAATAAAAAATAAAACCTATATGTTTATATTTGAATAGCTTTATTTCTAGTGATAATTTTTTTTTTTAAATAAAATTACTTAAACTATCCCTCTAGCTATTTTAATGTTCAATCTTCATTTTTGAATTCTTCTCTTTTGACCGTTATTAATATTTTTTAAAATTAAAAAAAATAAAATATGTATTTTTAGAAATATAAAATTTTAATATATTATTTGTGAAATTGGAAGAATTTATGAATTCTATCTGAATCCCATAATTATTTTACATTAATAAAACAACAATCATTTTCTTCCAAACCAATGATCTACATTTCATTCCTTAAATTAATTATTAATTATTGTATATATACACAATATCTACATGATCTACAGTTACACATTGGATGAGCAAATGCTAGTAAATGCTAATCAAAAAAGTGTCAATATTTGAGCCATAAAAAATCCAAGATAAAACCAATTAAAAGAAGAAACTTGTACAATACCAGCATGAGAATTAAGCATCATTGAAGATGATATATTTGTTCTCTTCATTGGCCCATCCAATCCACCTGCTTCATTAATCTTCAAAGGAAAAGAAGGCTTCTTGAAATGGGTTGGGTTGGACCTAATCCAATCTTGGCCATTGATCCATGTTTGTGTTATAAATGGTGTGGCTTCATCAAGGGTTAGTTGGTGACTCCATTTGACCCTTGTTGTGTTCCTTGCTCCATAACCATAGCACTTGTATTCTCCATAGAATGAAGTCCTACAATGGTGTCACATTAATTAATGAGACAAGGATTTTTCTTAATATAAAAATAACGAATTACTTATATACCCTCATAAAAATAATAGTTAGTTAATTATATATTATTGTAAATATTTTCATTTACTTATATACCTTTCTAACCAAAATTGGTTGAAAAATTTGCGAGAAAACTAAACTATTTGTTACCTCCTCACTCATCATGAGAAACCAAAATAATCAATCTATATTTTCATGAAATGTGCAAAGTATGTAAGAAAATAAAAAATATTTTATAGTGGTATATGTGTAATTTTCCGCATTTGCAACTAATGTTTCTTAATATAAATATGTAAATTGAAGTTTTTTGTTTTGTTTACCTTTTGTGCGGTTGGATTGTTCCAACCAGACCAACCTTGCGGTAATATTGCATTAGACATGTACGTGTTGGCATAAACTACCCTAGAGTAAGGTCCCCACGGTCTTCCAAGGATCACACTTTTTGATTTTACTCCTGTAAGTTTACATGAAACAAAGCTAAAACCAGTGTTCTCATCCACTGATGATCTCTTTTGAGCTGTGATTGCTCCACCACTCTTTGATGTCGAATGTATATGGCATTTCTATTCAAGAAAAAAAAAATTTTTAACTATAAAAAAATAAATAGTAGCCAAGTCCAATTATACCCAAAAACTTCAATTATAAAGCAAAAAACTCAAATTTAAATATTCAAATCTATCACTCAAAATATAAATTATGTACCTACTTCAAAATAAGAAAGAGCATTTCCGAAGATGAAATCTGTGGCTCCTTCTATGTAACAATTTGAGTAATAATGTCTTCCAGTGATGTCAAAGAGAGTGTCCTGATAGGAAAGCATTCTACATGCATAAAAAGCCACTCTATCACCAAACACACTTAGTGCAACTGCTTGAGCACCTGGCCCATATGTATTCTGCAAAACACAAAATTTTCCTTTAAATTATGAATATTTTCATAAATTTTTTTTATTAATAGTTTAAAAAATAAAATTACTTTCAATTATTAAGTTGCTGAGGAGATGACAGTCTTTTATTGTAATTATATAGTTGTCAAATAAGTATCACAGAACATATATACAATGACCAACAAATATATTAACATGTGAAAGTTTTTTTAAATATTTTCTTTTGAAAAAGAATAATTAACATCATGAAATAAATAAAATAACAATTGAACTATTATATATTTGACATTTGAATATTTGAAAAGCTCTTTCTTTCTTTTTTTTTTTATATATGCAAACGACAATAAGCACAACCATTGGAGGATGTTAAAAGGACAGACGTGTAGAATGTGCATTAGTTTAAAGATTTTACCAATACATATAATTTTAAGGAGATAAAAAATACAATTTTCCCCCACAAAGTACCCACAAAGAGACAACAGTATTCTATAATACTAAATTCCATTGAACAGTGAATTAACAATACTTCTACAATACCGTGACCGAGGGGTTTTTAACCTACGTTTGTCCATTCACTGGCAAAACCACTTATCATCAGACCGACCATGCAAATATTGGAAAACTCCTAATCTCTTATCTACATAATATAGAAGTTTTAATAAATTTATTATATAAAATTTAAAAGTTAAGTCCAAAAGAAAAAATTACCTGAATAGTGAGGTGTCTTCCAACAAAATCAGAGGCTAAAATAGAAACAGTGGTAGATTGAAGGGTGTTCCAAGCACCACTCCATGTTATGATTGTTGATGTTGCGTTTGTGCCACTTAATGTTATCCATGGCTTGTCCTCTGGCACTGTTACCCTCTCTCTGTTCATTTTTTTCAAAATAAAAATATTAGATATTTAAAATATAATTTTTAAGAAATAAACCTCAATATATTAACTGATATATAAGTTGAGAGGAAGGAGTTATTGATGAAAGCTCCTTGACAAACAAGGAGAGTTCACAGAGATATAATGAAACCAATCCAATAACAATATATATATTTTTTTCATGTATTTTAAGAAAGGCAAGAGGCGCTAATTATTCCATCTAAGTATGTTTTATCTTCAAAGAATAATTTCAAAAGCACAAAAAGTATGTTTTTCATAATTTTCAAAAACTTCAATTTTTATGAAGAACATTAAAGAGGACATTGAAATATGTGATTAAATGCTTTTCCAAAATCAATCAATCAAATAAATAAATATTTCAAGTATTTTGAAACTCTTAGCTTTTATGTTAATGCATTAACTCATCCAATATAATTAAGACTTCAGTTTAATTATTGTTTCTTGAAATATGAAAATAAAAAATTGCTCTAACGATAAAAAGGGTTTTTAAAAACAACATTGTGAATTTTTATGAGTATTTTTTTATTTTTCCCAGTAATAGATAAAAGTTATCTCAATATTAACCAAAAAATTATTTTCAATTTTTATTAAAAATATTCATAATAAAAATAAAATAACTCATATTTTACTGACATAATAATAGCCCTAATTGAAACAACTGTTGAGAGTAAAGACACACATTATGCATTGAAAGAGAGTCGAATAACTCTCGACCTCTTCCATGATAATCACGTGTCTTATTATTCAACTATTTCGACGATGAACAGCCGTTTTGAAAATATAACATAAAAATGAAAATAGAAAATATAAAAACTGTGATAAAAAATACGAGAGAGAGAGAGAGAGAGAGTTGTAACCTGTAAATTCCAGGCTTGATTAAGATAAAGACTTGCTCTGAATTATGTGAAGGCACAGCATCAATTGCATCTTGAATCCTTTGAAAATCTCCTTTCCCTGATTGATCAACAGTAATAAGAGCAGCTAAACTTGTGTCCACTGATACCCCTACTGTTGTTTCACCCATCAAAGAAACAGACACTAACACAATCACCAAAGATGCATAAACAGACCTCATGATTCCCAATTATGCTCTTCTTAATAAAATCTCAATGATTTGCAGTGATTTGTTTATTTGATTTACTTATTTATAGGTTTGTCAACATGAGGATTTCTTCAAGCAGCATGCAACTATCTAAAGAGTGTCATACAAGGAGTCTGCTGTTGTCTTGCTGTGAGCTTAATTAAACCTTGATTGATTGATTGATTGATTTGGATGTAAGATAAATTTAATTAGGATAAGTCATTAGCTTTGTATCTAAATTTAGAAAAGAATTAGGAGGTAGGCTGCTTTATTTGACAAGTTAATTTTAGCTAATTACCAATAGGAGTTGTCTAAGAAGTACAAGATAGGCCGCTTAAATAAATAGTTTTACGTTTATATATATATATATAAAATTATTGCGAAAGGTCTATCTCTAAATTCACAAACACTGAGACGGGATTGATTTAGAGTCTATGATTTCTAGAAAATTAGTGGGCCAAAGACTAAAAACGAATTCCAGTTAATTTTCATCCAATTATGGATTATTCAGTTATTGGCTTAAATCATTTTACTGACATAAAATATGTATAAATGTGATTGTTTTTTAAAAAAAATAGGAATATGTAACAGCCATTAAAGGAAATAAATCTTGTGAACTTAAAATGAAAGTAAACTCAAAAACCGAAAATTTTGTGAATTTAATATCATGAGAAGAAGGTGTACTTGAGACAAATATGCCTCCAAAAATAATACTATTAAACAAACATAGTAACAGAATGATATTTTCCTTCAATTAATGGCTTCCTTGCTTGCTTATATTTGCAACTCTGGTTGCTTTATTTTCACTGCTTTTGTTTACAATAAATAATCAAATATTTTAACACATTAATGAATTGCACCGAAGACTTCAAAAGATGGAGACAGATAGGAATCTCTTTAAGGTACTTCATTAATCAATGCACTAATTGTTTTTGTAATTGAAGCAGAGAGATGAAGATTTTTTGAGATTGCTTCATCTTGTTCACTACTTCTTGTCTTGAAAATTTATACAAACTTTTGAAGAATTAGGACAGGATGCATCTGCATGTTTGGAAGGCTTCTAGAAGTAAAGAAATAGAGCTTACTTAAAAAGAATTAGGAAACCCAAAATTTTTCATTTCAGAAAATATGACTATCTTTTTAAAAAAATGTGGACTGCCTGATTTTTTTTTATTAACCATAGTTTAAAATTTTGGTTTAAGATATGTAAACAAAAACATAACAAGGAATGGATATCTTATAAATCAATCTGTAAATTTATAATTATATATGCTCCTTTCTTTACAAATATTTTTTTCAAAAAAAATATTGGAGGATGAAAATTAGAATTGTTTTTTATATCAGAGAGAATGAATCCTGAATCTAATTATGTAAAATATTAGTCCTTTAATCTCTCCCCAGAGTTAAAAATTCATATTTCTAGGACATGCTCAGAATATGTGTTCACCTTCTTTATGAGGTGTAAAATAATTTTGTGGAGGAGAAAAACTTAGTTCCTTAATGACTTCAAAGCTAAATTTGTTAAGTAATTAAATGCCAATAAAAAGCTCTGGTCCCATTTAAAACTAGAACAAGGAAAGTTGTTTGTGAAGCGAGATGCCAACCTCACTATAATTTGATCATGTATTTGACTCAATCTATTTTTTTAGTCCATTCATTGTAATTTGACCCAAATTAATCCCTCTAGATGATTTGAGACAAAATAAATCCAACCTGACGAATGTTTTCTCTGATTTTAGTTTTTTTATTGATGATTTAAAACAAATTAAATCCAGTACATGATGGAGAAAAAATATCCGTCACAATAGAGAGATTAAAAATACGAATTAAGTCAAATAAAAAGACTAAATAGGGTAGTATACCTTTTAGTTTAAAAAAACTAAGCTAAATTTATGTGAACTACTATGTTAATAATCAAAAGTCTTGATATTTGTTATTTGTACCAAAAGCACCGTGAAACAGTGAGTTTATTGATGTGTACCGTAGATTTACATGGTTCAAACAATATAAAAATATCATTCCTACATATTATATTATTATACTGTTGAGTATCAATTTTTTACAATTAAAATAATTTAAATAAATTTAAATATAAATAAAGAAATAAATTAAATATAATTAAACCAAAAACCATGAAATTATGGCTAGGGCTAGTGGCAGTGGTAAGGGGAAAAACATTAAAATTTCATAAAAAAAAATTATGTACTAAGTTTTTCACTATTATGCTTAATTGTTTAAAACTTTTTAAAATATAACAAGATATTTAAAATAAAATGACTCCTACTTTTAGATCTTTTAAATTTTGTAATAATTATTATTACCCAAAAAATCTAATCTATAGTTTTAAGCTTAATCCTATTGTTAAAATATTAAAAGAACTTCACCAAAGTATTTTCTTCAACAAATTATACCATTATTTACTCAATACTAATGGTACTAAAAAGTTAAAAACATATATTTATAATTTTAAAAAATATTGATAGTTCCAAACTTGGTGAGACTTTAATATAGAAATACCGTAGAAAATATCACTGCAATACAAATTGTACAAAAGACCTAGACGATTTAATAACGAGAGTTTACGATTAAAAAAATAATTTAAAAAAAAAAACAAAACCTTACTTGCACGAAATTTCCTCAAATAAACCCATTTTATATTTATTACTATAAAAAATTAATTGGACAATTAACGAAATAATTGAAAACCGATTAATATAAATCCATCGATTTTTTTTTCACATTTACATGATTAAGCATCTATTTTTCATAGATTAAAAAAACAATATAAAAAAAAAGACTCAGCCGAAGAATAAAGACAAAAGGATTCGATTAAAAACACAAAAAAAAAATAATCACCAAAAAAAAAAAGAAAGAAAGAAAAGGGTTTTGTGGAAGAGAGGAGGTGCTCAGAGAAATTGAAAGAATGGATTGTTACGCTGTCTTCATACAATAGACAGATCGGATTAACGAGATACCATCACTGCATCCTCCGCTTCTTCTTGTTCTTTTTCATTGCCATTAAAGAGAGAAATAGAGAAAGGGAGAAGAAGGAGAAAAAGAGCGAGAGAGAGAAGCGGCAGCCTCCACCAAAACCCTAACCCTAGAAAGAATCCGTCTCGCAAAGCGTTAGCGCACATGGTATGCATTTATAGAGAGCTGTAAACGAAGCGGGTTTAATTGGGCTGGGCCAGAGTGAGTTAGTTCACTTGGTTTTTTTATTTATTTAATTTCGTTTTGGAATTACGATGAAATGGATTATTTTCGCTGATTTAAATTTTAATTAATTACAATTTTATACTTTATTCTTGAAATATTAGATATTATAAATATGTGATGTTTATAGTACATATTTCTATATTTCAAGCTATAATTCCTTCAAGCTTAAAATTAATTTCAAATTAGACAGGCAAGTGAAATCTCAATTCAACAACTCCAAATTATGAGCCGAGCTTATATATATAGGATGAGATTAGGGAGGGATATTTTTGTAAAATCATATAATAATGAAAAAAAAAAATAATAATAATAATAATTTTAAAATATATGCAAAACAAATTAATTGACATTTTTTGGAAATAAATATTTAATTTAAGTACATCGTTTTCGCTCTAAAGAGACGCCTGCAAATAGCCAAATTTATCACGAAAAGAGGGAAAGAACACTGCATGTTCTCAGGCCCATCTAAAATCATCCAAACAAAAACAATTGTGAAAACCAAATATTACCAAAAACACACAATTCTGGGAGTACTACAGGCTGTTATAAACATAACATGATGATAAATAACAACATGCTTAGTAACTGTTTCACTGCAACGCCTAGAATTAGTACCTCACAGGTGCTAATTTTTCACCTGAGGCATGAGTACGTAATGAATTCCGACGAAGTAAAATGAAATGGTTGACGAGGAACAGGGTTCCTGTAAAACAAGCAAAATTAGAAAGGGTTAAGGAGAAATCTTTCGAATTGAATAGAAAAAAAAAAGGGGAGATTTTCACATACGGGCGAGGGCCATAGACTTTGATTTGTCGAATGTGGGTGTCTCTCCCATTCAGATGATTGGACAGTACAGCGAGCTGCAGCATGAAGGTATGTATGAACGTTTCACTGCAAGATGTAAGAGAAAATTTTAAGGTTTTTAAAGATGCCAAGAGATATTTACCAAATGGCCTATGAAAATAAAGAAGGTACTGAGCTGCAAGCAAATATCTCATCATATATGTTCACAAACTATTAGAGGCCTCAATATGTAGAACACAAAATATGCAAGTGCAGCTATTTAGGCAATCTTAAACATGAAAATAATAAAGATATGATCCATATATTTTCCGTCATCAAAGAAGAGAACTACATGACCGTATCTGCCAACGTTAAACATCGTACAATCAAATCGCTTCCAACCAATAAAATCATAAATTCTTCTCGAGTATGTTTGTATGCATGTCTGTAGGTTTTACAATAAATTAATCATGCCAAGAAATTAAAGAATTTCACATTTATGCAAGGCCTTCACTATTGATACTTGTTCAGACTTGACTCCCTACCATTACTTGTCCCAAAATTTGCGACAATCAAGGCCTCCTTCAAGATGTTTGTCATCTTTGAGCAACAGTATCAAATTTTTTGTTTGTTTGCCAACATAGACATCAGTCATTCGGCTTTCAGTATAGCTCAGAACTTAGAAAACCAGAAAAAGAATTCCAGTTACCTAAAATATACTTCGGCAGTATTCTTACTTTGAAGTTAATAAGATAAGCAATTGTTTCCCCTCATACTATCTAATATTATGTCTTTCCTAACAGCTTACAATCAGCCATATACAACAACATCACATTCATCTTCCTTCCAGCGTTGCTTCCAATTCTATATAGGATTTCATGAACATACTGTGGCATAATATCAAGATCTTCTAAGTTTCAAGTCCAACAAGTGATGTGAAATAAAGTCCCTTTGTTCTCCCATTTCATTGATGCTAAATTTCAATCCATCCATGTCATTCTTCTTCAATAAGTTGAATGTCACCACAAAAAGGTGATACCTTATATTCAAGTTAAAACCTAGAGGGCAGATGTCATGTTTTTATGAATAATTTTAGAATCAAAGATGCTTGAGAACTAGAGCGCATAAGATAACAGTGAAAACAGTCAATGATGAAAAATTATCAAAATAAAATCTTACCTTGAGATTGCTGATACAAGTTCAATTAATACATCTTTTGCACTTCTCAAAACAGAAAGCTTATTGTCCCCAATGAAGGGCTGGTATTGAATTTTTGCCATCTTATTATATTTAATTAAATCAAGATTGGATGCAGAGATGACTAGGAATAGATATTATTTCAGAACTAGAACACCACTAAATCAATCTGCTCATAGACAAGATTCAATAATGGCATTGGTGAAAAGAATGCCGATACTTATTCTTGCAATGCGTGTCATATTAATTCATTCTAGATTCAAGGGCCCACACTGGAGATAAATACAATCTTCTTTCCTTTCTAGTGCTTCCCACAAAACCAAAATACACCCAAATTTACCAAATTTACGTAGTCATGAAAATTTGAGGAATAATAACCTAAGAACATACCGGGGATCTGACCCAGATAGAGAAATATGGACCCAACCAACCGGCTTCACAAGCTCTACAGTTTTTATTTCCTGGGGGCATCATAAACACAAAGTTCAATTACTCAAAGATGCTGAGATCACAAATCAAGGAGACCCAAAACACCACTGCAAGATATTGACAGAAAAGGGTTGTTCAAATAAAAGCTAAGCACTAAAATTTACTCAAAAACAACAAAAATCTTAGGTTCTTTGGCAAACACCCTTCAGTTCATTTGTCTTTCATCAATTCTCTATTAATAGAAAAAAAAGTTGAAAATCTACTAACATGCAGTTAACATTTCTTTCATGAATTCTATATTAATAGAAAAAATGATGAAATTCTAATAACATGCTCAACCCTATGTTTCCAAAACCCATAGCGAGTCAGTTACATTCAAATGGGCCTGCTCACATACCCCAAAAAAATTTAGTATCCTCTAAATCATTGAAGTGTAAAGAGTTCAAACATAGTTATGTATATAAGGTGCACCGAAAAGGAAGGTACATAGTAACAGAGCCCTCATGTATGGCCTAAAG
Source organism: Dioscorea dumetorum (assembly GCA_902712375.1). Lineage (NCBI taxonomy): Eukaryota > Viridiplantae > Streptophyta > Magnoliopsida > Dioscoreales > Dioscoreaceae > Dioscorea > Dioscorea dumetorum. Next base: position 161,866 of record CACTHL010000444.1, read on the forward strand.
AGTTAGTTTTGTGAAGTTTATAAGTGACAATAAACACACAAATAAAGGTAATTTCAACGTAAGGCATGCACCAAAACGAAAACAACTACATTTAAAACAGTAAAAGTATCAATTTCCTCGACAATACTCAGAAGAACTCCTAATTTCACCAATAAAGGAGCAAAACACAAACCTTGAGGTTGTGGAAGCCATCTCCAGCACGGATGGAAATCTTGCTCGGTGTATAGCTCTCATCAAGCTTGAAGTCCACGTACAATACCAAAGCTAAGCCAACCCAATTTACATATAATTTCGCCATTAAAAAGAAGATCAAATAAAATCCCAAACGAAACTAGAAATCAAACAAACCTGCAACTTTACTTTCTTCTGAAACTGAATGTTCACCAAATGCGGCTGCGCTCCATCCGATCTGAAAAAATGAAGAATTAGGCCTAATAAGTAGATAAAAAATCAAACATTTCTTTGACATTTCAAAAATCACGACAAACCAAACCCTATTTCATTCTTGTTTTGCGATTAATAGCGAACAATTGGGGTTAAAATTGAAATACAATAGAAAGGAAAGGAGGAGGGTGAGGAACTGCCAGTATGTGTCGAGGTTGTCGTCACGGAGAGAAAGGACGCCATTACCGGGCTTGCACGAGCTGACGCTCCAAGCAGCCTTGTTGGCCATCTCGCGGAGGTCGTCCTCCACGGAGAGGTGTGGGATTCCAGTGAGCTTCCCGGCGGCAGTGGCGGTGTCCTCCTCCCCTTCCGACTCCGTCGCCATTGTTCTCTTCTCTCGAAGGGAAACACTGTGGAGTTAGACGCAAATGCAGGTCGGGTAAAGGTCTGGGATCCGACCCGGAAGAACCGCTAACTGGGTCGGATCGGCAATTGAGTTCGGATCCGAATCCGAATCCGAATCCGAATCCGATAAAAATATATACATATTTGTTGTTTATCCATTTAAAAAGAAAAGAAAATTTGGTTTTCATATATGGCTTTATTCATGTACTAAACTCAACCTCGTACTCCAAATTAAATAATAAAAACAATGTATGAAAGATAAATGATATATTACTTTAAAAATAACTACATGTTTTATTTAATTACATGAAATTTAAATTTATGAATGTTGAAACAATAGAAATAAAAATAAAGGAAAGATATGTCGTAATATTTTATATGAGCTATCCGATCAAAATATTCCATGCATATCTGATTGAGATATTTCTCAAAACTTAATTTCACAGATGAGAGACTTGGAGAATTAAGCTAGTTTGACCTAAATCATTAAGCCAAATAACATGATTTCAAAATCAATAATTAAGTTTATTGTTACAACCAAACACCATCTTTAGGTTTTCTTGATTTAAAAAATATTCTTTTTTTCCCGAGAAAGTTTTCCATGATTCTCATCGTTTGGTACAAAGATAGCAGACAAATTTCTTTGATAGGGAAATAACTTTGAAGGGATTCCACAATACTTGGTCCTCAAATTTCAACAAATATGCATCTCTCCTTTAGAAATATAATTAATGTTGACATAGTTGATCAGTGTGAGTTGAATGAGATGAATCCAATGACATGAACCACCACTCCATGCAGATTGGATTCATGATATTAATAAACATGATAAAATGTGGACCATTTTCTAAGATTCTTCCTCCAACTTGCATGAAATATAATCTTTGAAGAATATTAAATGTGAGGGAATCCAAAGTCATTGCTATACTGATATGAAGTGATAAGGATTCTTAATATTAGCTGCCACCTTTTTATCTCAGGGACCATTATTTAACTCTCTTTACTGCAACTTGTTTGATGGAACTTCTTGTGGGCATGTTCCTTTTATGGATGCAAATCTCAACCTAAAAAGTTCATCATTTCACTGGTTATTATCTCCTTTGCTTTGCCTCCATGATTCTTGGAGAGAATCCTAAAAGAGTAAAGCATCTTAGATTTTATTGAAATCCTTCGATTTGACATCGAAAAATTAACCATTATTCAGCCGGAGATGATGCTAGAAGCATCTTGCTATTATTTGCTTGGTTCGATTCAAACTAAAGTTTAAGCTCATATGATCATGTTTTCTGTTTAGTTATCTTATCCATCGTTTGAGAAGTTGCACAGTGACAATCATCGAATGATCTAGTAATAAGTCATCTGAATGTGGGTGAATTGCGCAGGTTCAAATTAATCTCATGTGTGCTAGTATTGTGCAAATATTGTAGAAATACTATAATAGTTTTGTTCATTCAGTGTTCACTTGTTTCTCCTATGAGAGGAGCCGTATTCTACACCTCTTTAAAGTTGCACGATAAGAGGATTTATTATTAATTATGAGGTTATAGTCAGATCTGATATATTATTTTGGGTATATGTGACAAACTGTCATTACTCAGTGTTTGTTGACATGTTCTTATCGTCTTTGTTAAAAAAATAAGGCATTATATAGGCTTTTAAGTCCGGAGATGCTCTTGCATTATATTGTTTTTCCTCTAAAGTTTTATTCTTAAATGTTCTATGATATTTTATTATCATTTATCTTTTATCGTAGGGTGAGGATGGGTTTGGTTCATCTAAAATAGAGAAGATAATCATCGGTGAAGAACACAAAATAAATTATTATCAAATCAAATATTATAATAAACCTTCGCGTTCCATACCATATATACTAGATTTGTGATTTTACGAATATAACATAAATCGATAATAATACTAGAAACCACAAAGATTATTATTTCAAACTAACAATAATTAATGACAAATATAGGCTCTCTTAATTTTACATTAAAATCCATTTCTATGATACTAAATATCAAACATATAGCATTAAATATCTGATATAATTGTGATGAAATGACTATCAAGGTGATAACATTAATTACTATTTTAAACTCAACCCACACTTGATAGGAGGTCAATTGTGATGATGAGGTCAACCACCAAAAAATGTAGTGGGGATTGAGGTTCTTAATTCATACATGTTGCTAAGGGAATTTTTTCTTTATCATTAATTAAGTTGGCATCTTGGTAAAGTCGTAGATATTTTTCACACTTTATATAAAGTTTCCAATTAATATCACTTCAAGTTGTAAGCCTTTTGTAGCAACTATGCCCCATATTCAAAATGATGGTTTTGGAGAACCTTCCTAGTTTGAGTACCATTCAGAGATATAAATAAATAGACATATCACTTGCACACTTAAATTAGTGAATCACATTCATATATTTAATTTGATTGTGGAATGTGAAAAAATTAAAATTAATTTATTTTTATATTATTGCCAAAGTATGGTGACCTAAATCTTGTTTAAGTATGTCCAAAAGCTCATAATATGATGTAGTGCAGTGCAACTCTAATTATAGCATATATACACGCACACACACACACATAGGGTTTTATTGGTGTCTTTGTTGGAGCAGCCATCCTAAAAGCATTTGCTTTGTGTGTAGTTTTTGGCGTAATATTTTTTTTTTGTTAGTAAAAGATGGCGGGAAGGATGAAGGCTCTCATGGCAACTCAAAATTAAAGAGAAGAGTGAGATGTGAGGGTGAGGGTGAGGGTGAGGGTGAGAAAGTAGAAAAATAATGGGAACAATATTTTTTGAGAGTTTGTGTGTTATTTTTGTTACAAGAGAGAATTAGTTGGTATTCTTCCTTGCTTAACGTAAAAGTTTGTAACTCCTATTTTTTACCACTATATTGAATTCTTCAATCTTGCCCGTGGTTTTTACTCGCCATTTGTTTAGTTTGTTTTCCACATAAAATATGTAGGCTTTAATGCTTTATCTTTCATCTTCAATGCTAACTTACGTTTTGGCGTACCCCTCTCCACTTGCCATCCCTTTTATTTCACAACAAGTAGTATCAAAGCTAGATTTGGGGTGTATATATATATTTACTTATTGTATGCTCGTGGTCGCCACTAATAGTGGATCCCTCCACATTAGTAAATAATTAGACTATTATTCCCCCATTGAAGGAACCGACTCGCCTGTCAAGCAAAAGCTTTGTTCTGACAACAATTGCAATAGAAAGTATGAAATTGAGAAATTCAACGAGAGTAATTTCTGTTGTGGAAGCTAAAGATGAAGGCTATCCCCGAGGAAGGATAATTGCTTAGCGGCTATCAGTGAAAGGCCACCTAAGGTTAAAGATGAAAAATGGAGGCTTAGGATCGACTGGGAACGCCATAGCAAATCTTCACCTCGCACTTGCCGATGGAGTTCCTATCAAGCACAGAAGAGAAGAAAACGGGCGTATGGAGATGCGGGGATCACCTCACTAAACTCTATGAGGCCAAGTCACTCCACAACAAGATTTTTCTTAAAAAGAAACTCTATAGCTTTACGTATGGTGGAATCGACTTCGGTGACGAGCACTCAACACCCTAAATACTCTATTTTCCCAACTCACATCATTGGGACATTACAAAATAGAGGTAGGAAACGTGCAAAGTTTCTACTCCAAAGCTTGCCGATTCGTATGATCAACTCATCATCAATTTGACAAATAATGTCCCCACGGACATTCTAGTCTTCGACCGACATTCCAGTACTGCTATTCCTCGAGGAAGAGAGTCGGGCGCAAGAACAAGGAAGACAAAGTTGGCAAATTTCGCATCAAGCGTAGGCTTTGGTGGTGACGAGAGGAAGATTAACTAGAGACGTGGCCTTGCAGAGGGAGCTGGGCAATAATGGCAGTCAAAGTCAAGGAGTAAAAAACTTTCAAATTCGTTCTACAGATTGTGCCAAGAAAGGTCACTTGAAGAAGGA
>CACTHL010000445.1:0-114550 GCA_902712375.1 Dioscorea dumetorum
TTTATTAATTTCAGCTTTAGAAGAGTGGGCGTCCAAGAGGAAAATCGTTGCTTTTGGAGGAAACTAAAGCTGTTAGTATACTCTGTTATCTCATATAAATCAGGAAGAAAAACACAAAATAATATCTTTTAAATCCTTCAGAATAGAAAATGTTAAATAAGTTTTATTTAGAATCATGAACTAGATGGGTAGCTTTTGCTAGTTTTATTGTTTTATTTGTTATGTATTCATAATTCTCAGGTGACATTTCACATAATCTGTGATGCCCTTGTTAGTTTCAAATCAACGACACTTCTCGATACAAGATGGAATCTCTTTATCGAAGAATAATGGCAGGTATTCGAGCAATGACCATCAACATTCCAGGAACTGCATTCCATCATGCTCTCAAGGTAACCATTATTGAGAAAGACATTTACAGTCTCAGAACAGAACCCTTTCTTTGAGAAGCTTTAAACATCGGCATTCCTGAAGAACCTTGAAATGCTTGCGTGCTTATATTATCTTTGCCATTCACAGTGTAGGAAGAATTATCAAGAATCTTATTGGATGAAATGAGGAAGAGAAAAGAGGAGAAGATCCAACATATGGATTTTATGCAAACCTTAATGGATTATGTTGATGAGAATGGAAACAGGTTGAATGACGTTGAGGTTCTAGATAACATCTTTTCATTGATCTTAGGTGGTTATGAATCTACTTCCAATGTTATGACATGGAGTCTTTATTATTTAGCCAAATACCCGCAGATACTTTGAGAAAGTCAAGGTAAATGATAGTTATGCATATATATATATATATATATATATATATAAAACTATTGATTTGTATCTTGTTTGAATTCACAGGAAGAAATTTATGCAAAAAAGAAGCTCAAGACTGAAGAGTCACTTTTACATATGAAGATATAAAGAAAATGAAGTATACCTCAAAGGTGTGGCATCCAGATTATTGAGAAGTTAGAGAGTTTACAAACTTGTCACTTTTATTTAATACCTTTTCGAGATTTAGGTGGTTGAAGAGTTAATTCGCCTGGCAAATGTTTCACCCTTCATTTTTCGGAGAGCTGTGAAAGATGTAGTTGTTGATGGTATTATAGTTTGGCATCCCTTATCGAAAGTGATTTAAGTTTATTTATTTATTTATATCTTTCAAATGGTCATCTAATCAATTGCTTTTATTCTGTCATCATTTTGTTTTCACCTTTCATGGACTTAATTTTATGATGCAAAAGGATACAAATTCCCAAAAAACTGGAAGGTTATTGTGTGGATTCGAGCCATTCACATTGATTCTAAATACTACGATGATCCCTTAACATTCAATCCAGACAGATGGAATGTAAGTACAAGTTGTTCCCTTGATCTAATTTTTTCCATTTTGTAGCTATTCCACCATATACTAGTGAAGACCTAATCTTCCGTTTTTAAATAATTCACAGATTAACAATATTCAAGCCATGCTTGTGAAATCTGCTCACCGATCTATGGCTTTTCTACCCAAATGCCAGTTATATTTTGTTTGGTTGATTACGCTGATCAAATTGACATTGAAGATATAAAAAGCATATGACATTGTATTGTTTATTGCAGGATTGCAAGCCAAAAGCAGGAACATATTCAGTTTTCGGTGCAGGAATGAGATATTGTCCTGGAAACAACTTAGCAAGACATCAATTGATGATGCTCATATACCATGCATGTCTTAAATACAGGTATACAAATCTTTCAGGAGACATTGATTATGTTTTGTTTATCATCTCTCGAATTGAATTGTAGTATTTGCAGGTGGGAGCTATTGAATCCTGAAGCTGGCATTGTTTTCCAGCCACACCAGCGACCCCAAGACGGAGCTGAGATGTTATTCAGTCGAGCTGACTGATAAAAGATGTTCATACCATGCTTGCAAGTAAGATTGATAGAACTTGATCTCTGCATTATTAGATATGATAAATTTCTTTTTTATTTTGAGAAAAGTGAATAAAATCAAAAGTTGATTATGAAGGTCTTGTGCTCTTTTGTAGAGAATTTGGAGTTCATTTCCTACATAGGTCCAATTTGATTGATTGGATAAACCACGGGATTTAAAATAATAATAATAATAATAATAATAATAATAATAATAAAGGTGTGAAATTTATATTGTGATGATTAGTAGTGTAGAATCTTGATTCATTTCTGAACAAGTTGAGCTCAAACTTAGTTTATTAGGCTGTAGTGCTAATTAGTTAATCAGATACTGATCGCTAATGTGTTATCAATTATCCATAAAAATATTTTTGATTAATGATATTAAACCCGTTGATGTTTTGAGAAAATTGTACATATGCCTGTTGGAAAATGTGAAATTCCAATTGTATCTTTGGAAAGAAAATCATAATTATGTACATACTTCCAAAGAGCACATACCTCCAAGAAGCCCGAAACATTACATACATATACCTTTACAATCAAAGCGAGTGTACTTTGTAAAAAGAATGTTTATATAAATATTAACCATAGCAATATAAACAACATTTGTTCCATTGGTAAAAATTAAAAAAATCAATAATATTTGGAAAGTCAGGGTAGCATAGTAACTAAAAGCTCCTGTACTTATAGATGCATGTAAGTATCTCTGAAACTCTGTATAAAATTTTAGAAGGGAAAAATATATAAATAATAATAATAATATACAGTATTAATTTGACTCTTTATTCTCTAATGTAATTACCACCACCCAAATAAACACAATACTGAGGACAAAAGATGGTTGGCAAATCATTAGTGCCTTCATGTGTTATACGATTTTCATACAATGCCTGGATGCTGAAGGCATCAGACGCTGTGATATATTTCTGATGATCATTCTTTGCATTTGGATACATATATGACCAAGGATGAGAAGAGTGCTGTAATCCTAAAGTATGACCAATCTCATGAACTGCTGTACCATAAATAGAAGGTAGCTCTTCTTTGCAAGGTTTCAACCTCCAGTGGTACATTGCATTGAATCGCACTCGCCTCGGTTCGTAAGGTTTGCTGATTGTGCATAGTGCGAGTTGGTAACATTGAGTAGATATGAATTCAATTATAATGTCGGCTTCTTTGTATGCTTGTGTTTCTTGAAAAGTTACCGGAATTAGTTGTGCCCATAAATCGAACGCTGCTCGGAGCTCGGCCAGAATCAAGTGTCTGGGTATGTAGTCTATGATTTGCAGAAGGGTGTAAGTTATGGTCATTGGTAGACCGCGTTGCCAAAGTTGTGCAGCAGGGTAGCATGTGCATGAATTGTTTTGCCAACATTGGCTTAGTAGGCCTTCCATCAAAGGATTGTGTGGATGCTCTCCCATGGTGGATGATTTTTGTTTTCAATTTTTCCCCCTTTTTATGGAGAATTTGCATTTGACTTCTAGTTTAAGTCTGAGAACTTATGAATATCAACTATGTTTAGCTGTTTTCTCCCTTTTTCCATAGAGAACTTGGATGGAGTTGGCTTTTGAGTTTCAGTAAAAATTTGAGTTCGTTTATAAACTTCTGACAAAAGAGTGGTATAATTTAAGGCCCAATAAATATCTAATTGTTTTTAAGAAAAATAAACTACACTGTCAATGAAAAAAATAAAATAATATTACTAATTTTGAATTTGAAGTTTTGTGAGCGTAGAAACCGCTTGAGAGAGGGAGTTTTACTCTCTTATAATAAGATTTCTTTTTTAATAAATAGGTGATAAGTGTTTTCTATTAAAAAAAAAAAATAGAAGTGTGTTTAAATAAAGAATTAATATCTCCATCCACTTGTGTTCTTACTATGTTAATCAATTTTTGCCAACAAACCTCTCACGAGGGACTCCAATGACAATTGACCCCGGAGTCTGTGACTTAAATGTCACTTGACCTGAAGGTTTGAGTCCTTAATCCAAAGGCCTTGGACTTCACTTTGTGAGTACTTTGCTCAAGAAGTCTATAGTTCAAAATGCAAATAAATAAAAAATATTACTATTTTAAATAAATAAATTTTAAATATTAAAATATTTAATTTTTATTAATATTAATCAAGCAAAATTTCCATCAATAAAAGAAATTTAAAAATGAATACAATGATTATAAAAAAAAAACATTCACATTTTATGTGACAAACCCAAAATCAAAAACCTCTTCCACCACCACCACCATCCTCGCCATGTAATCCACCAACGAAAGCATCTTACCGATCTCTTCATGCGCTCGATCTCCGGCAGCGAACACCGCCACATCATCCCCGACCTCAATCCACGACCACCCAACCTCCTTCCTCACCCCCTTCGCCCTCATCGCCCTCCTCATCGTCGCCACCTCCCCCCACATCCCCTTCTCCGCGTACACATTAGCCATCGTGATGTGCGTCCCCGCGCACTCCGGCACCTCCTCCAGTATCTTCTCCGCCACCCTCTTCCCACACTCCACATCCCCATGCACTCTACTCGCCCGCAGCAACGCCGACCACACCACATCATCTCCCTTCTCTGGCATTTCATCAATCACCTTCTCCGCATCCCTCAACCTCCCCGCTCTCCCCAAAACATCCACCATGCATCCATAATGCTCCTTCTCCGGTTCAATCCCATACTCCTCCTTCATCTTCTCAAAGTACTTCACTCCAAGATCCACCAGCCCTGCATGACTGCACGCGTTCAAAACCCCCACAAACGTCACATGATCCGGCACTAACCCGGCCGCTGGCATTTCGTCGAACATCTCAATGGCGACCGAGCTCAGCCCGTGCTCGGCGTACCCGTTGATCATCGCCGTCCAAGACACGACGTCGTCGTGGTCGAGCTTGTCGAATACCTTGCTCGCCTCGCCGATGCTTCCGCACTTGGAGTACATGTTGATGAGCGCGCTGGCGACCGCGGCTTCTCGCGCGAGCCCCGCGCGCGCAGCGCGCGTGCACTTGCCGTCCCGGCTCGAGCACGGCCGCGCTCGCGCACGCGCTTAGGAGGCTCGCGAGGGTGAACTCGTTCGGCGCCGGTCCGCTGTCTCGCATCTGGTTAAAAAGCTGGAAGGATTCCCTCCACGTAGCCTTCTTGAGCGTAGGCGGATACGATGGCGGACCACGATACGAGGTCTTTTACGGGCATCTCGCGGAAGAGAGTATCAGCGGAGTGGAGGCGTCCTACACGTGAGTAAATAGTGACGAGGGCGTTGGCGACGGAGATGGCTCGTGCGAAACCGCGGGTGAAGACGTGCGCGTGAAGCTGCTCGCCCCATTCGGCACGTGCGAGGGCGGCGCAAGCGGAGAGCACGGCGGCGTACGTGTATTCGTTGGGGATGACGCCGGAGTCTCGTTGCATCGAGAGGAAGGCTCGAACGGCGTCGGCGTTGTGGCCGGTCTGAGCGAGCGCGGCGATGATGTTCGTCCAGGAAACGACGTCGCGGGAGCGAATGCGGTGGAATAGGATGAAGGCTGAGTGAGTGTCGCCGCACTTGGAGTACATGGAGGCGAGGGTGTTGGCGACGAAGGAGGTGGTGTCAAGGCCGAGCTTGGCGGTGAAAGAGTGGATCTCGCGGCCGCGGGGAGGAGGCGGGCGTCGGCGCATGCTTTGAGGATGATGGCGTAGGAATGGGAGTCCCATGGAATTCGGCGCTGGCGCATGGAGGTGAAGAGACGGAGAGCGGTGGAGTAGTTGGCGGAGCGGACCAGGGCGGTGATGGCGGCGGTGTAGGAGACGGTGTTTCTCTGGGGCATTTCGTCGAACAGTTGGAGGGAATGGGAAAGGAGATTGGAGTTGGAGTAGGCGTGTAGGAGGGAGGTGGAGATGAAGGGGGAGGAAGGGAGGAGGCCGGATTTGAGGGAGAGGGAGTGGAGGGAGGAGGCGAGAGGGAGAAAGGATGGGGAAAAGGAGCAGGCTTTGAGCGCGAGGCTGAGGAGGAAAGGGTCGAGGGGGAGGGAGGGATGGGTGGAGACGAGAAGGGAGAAGAGGGAGAGGGCTTCGGAGGAGTCGGAGGAGCGGAGATAGCCGGAGATGATGGTGGTCCAGGAGATGGAGTCTCGGTGCGGCATTTGGTCGAACAGGTGGCGGGCGTCATGGAGCCGGTGGGAATTGATGAGCGCTTTCAGTTGCTCGTTGGTTTCGTAGGTGGAAGGGTGAGGGTGGAGGTGGAGATGGAGATGGTGGTGTGCTGACGTGGATGATCGAAGGGTCGTGATGCGCGGAGGGATTAGAGAGAGCATGATTTGAGCACGATGGACGTTGCTAGTTTAGAGGTAAGGTTGGCTCGCTCTCAGATTTTGTGTGTGTGTGTGTGTGTTTTTCATAATAAAAAAACTAAAATGACATAATAAGTGATTGGTTAGCCAAGTGATCCATACAAAAGTGAAAGGTCAATGCTATATAAACATAGGATTATGAGTGTGTGTATATATGTCTGTATATAGGAGTTTGTGCCCACAATTTTATTTAGTCTGACTAAAGAAAACTCATTACATGATTTATATGATTTTATTTTTTCCCTCATTTGGGCAATTTATTGGAATATTTCATCTTGATGTATATGATTTTCTTATTTATAAATTAATCATATGCTAATTGGATGAATTAATGCAATTTAGGTGGCAAAAAACTAAGCTTGAAGAACCTATGAAATGCTGATTAAATGAAGTCTCACCCTTGCAATTAAGTCAGAAAATCCCCCGGTGTTTCCTGTATTTTCGTCTTTTTTTCTATTTTTATGGATGTCTTGTTTTTTCATACTTTAATTAGTTTGCTAGCTTTGCATTTTGTGTGAGTTGTTTTTGGTCTTAATTCATATATTTTCTCGTCCACTCATATTTGTCATTTCTCTTTTCAATAAATTGTGTTTTATAAATTTTTTTTTTAATAATTTATATAATTTTTTTTTACTCATGAGAAGATTTTGGGGATCATGGTGATAATAGTGAAGGGATGAATTGATGTCGGAATCAGGCTGCACCTCAAACTGAATCTAAATCAATCAGACTTGTATTTAAATAGGGTTTATTTAAATATATTTTAAGACTAAAATAATGGAATAACTTTCACAATCTAAACTATTCCGCAGTCAATTTGAATATATTAGAATCATTTATTTTTTCTTTGGTCACGGAATCACCTGACTTTAGTTTTATAGATTAAGAAAGCACACTTCCCTCTAGAAAAGCAATGTTTATGGTTGTTCTAAATATATTTAAAACCATCTATTTTGTAAAGTTTAGATCATTTTGTTAGTTTTAACATATAAAACAAAATTAAAATATTCTTATTTTTCCAACCACCAGAGTTCCATAAAATTTATACTTCACATAATTATAAATAATATATGATATTATTTAGGGAAAATTGCTGTTCACCCCTCGGGAATTTCAAAACTGGCCAAAAACCCCTCCTATTTTTGCACACCCCGGACAGCCCCTCCGTTATAGTTTGGTTCCCTTCTACCCCCGTCCGTCACATGAAATGGGTCCGTGTTACGAAAATCCATTTTTGCCCCTGCAAATGGTGGGAAAAAAACCCGCCCGATCACATCATGTCATGTCTGGCTTTTATGCATACATATGTGAGTTTTTCCCCCTTTATGGTTTTTTGTTCGCTTAGAGAGCTTAGAAGGCGAATTACATAATTTTGTTCTTGTTCTCCTTTTCCTTCTGCTAAGTCGATATTATGGACAGTTTTTGTGCCATTGCTAGATACAACGGGGAGGGACGAGTGCTGACGTTCACCGCGTCAACTGAATGGGCGTCAGTGTTAGGTGAGATTTGTGAGCGCTGGGGTCTCGATGTTTGTCGCGCGAGGGTGAAGTTCATCACACCCGATGGACATAATACGGTTTGCCCAATAGAGAACGAGGTGGACTTCCAGCGCATGTGTTCTCCATCCTCAAAGGCGGTGTAGTCGATATGGTTGTCGAGACGGATGACGTGCCACGGCAGCCTTCTGAAAACGAGTTATTGTCGTGGTAATGCGTTGCTCTAAAACAATTATGCAGTTGTATGTCAGTTAGTGTTTAACACTACCATTATCTGTATTAAAGAATGAATTATCCGTTTAAATTGGGCGTCTCCGATTAATTTATCATGTTTCTGTGTAAACTATCATACACCGTTTGCATTATTACATCTCTGTTTAACTATGCCTGTTAAGGTGTAAATATTAACTTAGGCATTTAAATAAGTGGACTTTGTGCTTAAATTCTGATCGTTTGCGTTTGAACTGAAGTGCTGGCAGGAATTCGGAATCTGGGAGCGCTTCTGTCCCACCACATGGCGACCCGGATGGTGTCGCATGCCTGCCATCGTCGTCAGATCAACATGAAGTGTTGTCGTTGGACGTCGGACAACGTTTTGATGGCGTTGAACATTTCCGAGATACACTTCGCAATTTTGCTATCAGTCGGAATTTTGATTTCAAATTCGTGAAGAACGAAAAATACCGGGTCACTGTGGAATGCGCGGCCGGTGGATGTCAATGGCGCGTTCACGCATCAAAGGAATATAATAGAAATACCTTCAGAATCAAGACAACGGACCCGACGCACACCTGCGGTGGTGGAATTGGGTCGGGGTCACACCCGAAAGCGTCCAAAAAATGGGTCAGCGCATGAGTAATTCAGAAGCTGAAGGACCGGCCCTTGTACAAGGCCATCGACATTCAAGAAGGACATGTTGCGGGAGCATGGTGTCCACATTCCATACAAGCAGGCTTGGCTGGGTAAAGAGCATGCCCGGGTGATCCTCGACGGCAGCGACATCTCCAGCTACGATCTGTTGCTTTGGTACGTCCATAAGGTGGCTGAGACAAACCCCGGCAGCATCGCGTTTGTGGAAAGAGACGGTGAGCGTTTTAAACGTGCGTTCTTCTCTTTCAGCGCGTGCATTTTGGGGTTCAAGCGGGCATGCAGCCGTTCTTGTTTGTGGATGGTACTCACCTCCTCGGAAAGTATCGGGGTACTCTCTTGGGTGCCACGGGGAAGGATGGGAACAATGGCTTCTTCCACGTCGCCTTCGCTATTGTCGACAACGAGACCGACGCCAATTGGACGTGGTTCATTTCCAAGTTAGGTGATGCTTTATACGATGAAGGAGACTACCAAGAGACAATTACATTCGTTTCGGATAGGTCAAAGGGCCTTGTGAACGCCGTTGCGAGAGTTTTCCCTTCATCCCCGCACGCGTACGCCTTCGGCACTTGGAGGCCAATTTTATGAAAGCCAATGGCGGACTTGGGAAGGCATTGAGGGAGGAGGCTGGGTCCATATGCTTTCGTATCGCGTGGGCAACGACGGCTAAAGAATTCGATGACACCGTCAATGAACTGCGGGCCGTATCGCCCGAAGCGTTTCGGTGGTTGATTCACAAATCCGACATGTCACACCTGGTCGAATTATCTGCTCAAAGGTGACCGATGGGGCGAGATGTATTCGAATGTAGCCGAGTCGTTCAATGCGTGGATCAAAGAAGCTCGAACCTACCGGTGACGAAAATGGTCGACGCTATAAGGTACTCGAAGGTTAAATACATGTAACGCTTAAGCTTACCCGTTACACTTTAATGTTCATTATCGGTGTTTAACATGCACTCGTCCGCAGTTTGATATCGTCGTCGGTGTTTAACATTCACATTAACCCTTTAGTCCGGTAGAATCCTCGTGTAAGATAACAAATGTAAATATCATTGTCTCGGTTTAAATACCGTCGTATATGTTTTTCTTCTTCGATCTTTAGTTTATTACTGTTCCGTTTACTCCGATGTAGTGGTGTTTAAATATTCATATATTCGCGTAAATTTCTTTAAGATTTCCGATATTCGTTGTGCGGGTACAAGCCGATGCGCATGTTATGCACTCGCCGTGAGCAAGCGAACAAATGGGATACTTTCTTATGCCCGGACATACGTTCAAAGGTTGAGACGCTTGTGCGAGATAGCCGAAGTCTTCACGTTGCTCGCTGTCTCGCCGATCGCTACGAAGTGATTGACCAAGTCGCAGGAACTCTCAGACCTTGCCAGTAGAACTTGCTCATGTCGCAGATGGCAAGTTTATGGCATCCCGTGCAAACACGCTTGCGCTGCGATATTGGTGACGGACAAAGCAATGTTCATCGTTTTATTAGCGATCACTTCACCGTCGACACTTACAAGTTGGCGTATAAGGAAGCTATATTTCCCATACCCGACAATGAGAGGCCCACGGACAACAATCGAGATCCGCTTTTGCGGCCGCCCGTGACGAGAAGGCAACCTGGTCGTCCTAGACGAAGGAGGATCGAGTCGCAAGCGTTTGATGTCCGCGAGTTACATTGCAGCCGCCGCCGCCACGCGTCCGGTCACAATCGTAGAACTTGCAATGAAAGTGTCGCCGATTAGGCTTCGTAAAAGGATAATCTTTAAAGAGCACACATTTATTTGGTTATGACGCCCTGGATATTAAACATAGAATAAACGAATTTCGTTGTACGCACTGAAGTTTTAATCGAATAAACCTAATGTTAAATGGTGACACATTTAAAGAGTCACACACAAATTGAAGCGTACGCAGTGGATGTTAAACGGGAAATATCGGTAATAAACGGTAACCAATAACGCTAAACAGGCACATCGCTTGTTGTCATTCTTTTGTATTTGAACTTCCGGAAGGAATGTAAGATAGTGACGCATAAACAGAGACGTCATATTTAAAACAGATACGGCGGCGAGTTTTACACATCTTCGGCGGAATGTTTAACGGAGACGTTGTATGGTAACACAAATTGAAGCGTACGCAGTGGATGTTAAACGGGAAATATCGGTAATAAACGGTAACCAATAACGCTAAACAGGCACATCGCTTGTTGTCATTCTTTTGTATTTGAACTTCCGGAAGGAATGTAAGATAGTGACGCATAAACAGAGACGTCATATTTAAACAGATACGGCGGCGAGTTTTACACATCTTCGGCGGAATGTTTAACGGAGACGTTGTATGGTAACACAAATTGAAGCGTACGCAGTGGATGTTAAACGGGAAATATCGGTAATAAACGGTGACCAATAACGCTAAACGAGCACATCGCTTGTTGTCATTCTTTTGTATTTGAACTTCCGGAAGGAATGTAAGATAGTGACACATAAACAGAGACGTCATATTTAAACAGATACGGCGGCGAGTTTTACACATTTTCGGCGGAATGTTTAACGGAGACGTTGTATGGTAACACAAATTGAAGCGTACGCAGTGAATGTTAAACGGGAAATGTCGGTAATAAACGGTGACCAATAACGCTAAACAGGCACATCGCTTGTTGTCATTCTTTTGTATTTGAACTTCCGGAAGGAATGTAAGATAGTGACGCATAAACAGAGACGTCATATTTAAACAGATACGGCGGCGAGTTTTACACATCTTCGGCGGAATGTTTAACGGAGACGTTGTATGGTAACACAAATTGAAGCGTACGCAGTGGATGTTAAACGGGAAATATCGGTAATAAACGGTGACCAATAACGCTAAACAGGCACATCGCTTGTTGTCATTCTTTTGTATTTGAACTTCCGGAAGGAATGTAAGATAGTGACACATAAACAGAGACGTCATATTTAAACAGATACGGCGGCGAGTTTTACACATTTTCGGCGGAATGTTTAACGGAGACGTTGTATGGTAACACAAATTGAAGCGTACGCAGTGAATGTTAAACGGGAAATGTCGGTAATAAACGGTGACCAATAACGCTAAACAGGCACATCGCTTGTTGTCATTCTTTTGTATTTGAACTTCCGGAAGGAATGTAAGATAGTGACGCATAAACAGAGACGTCATATTTAAACAGATACGGCGGCGAGTTTTACACATCTTCGGCGGAATGTTTAACGGAGACGTTGTATGGTAACACAAATTGAAGCGTACGCAGTGAATGTTAAACGGGAAATATCGGTAATAAACGGTAACCAATAACGCTAAACGAGCACATCGCTTGTTGTCATTCTTTTGTATTTGAACTTCCGGAAGGAATGTAAGATAGTGACACATAAACAGAGACGTCATATTTAAACAGATACGGCGGCGAGTTTTACACATTTTCGGCGGAATGTTTAACGGAGACGTTGTATGGTAACACAAATTGAAGCGTACGCAGTGAATGTTAAACGGGAAATGTCGGTAATAAACGGTGACCAATAACGCTAAACAGGCACATCGCTTGTTGTCATTCTTTTGTATTTGAACTTCCGGAAGGAATGTAAGATAGTGACGCATAAACAGAGACGTCATATTTAAACAGATACGGCGGCGAGTTTTACACATCTTCGGCGGAATGTTTAACGGAGACGTTGTATGGTAACACAAATTGAAGCGTACGCAGTGGATGTTAAACGGGAAATATCGGTAATAAACGGTGACCAATAACGCTAAACGTGCACATCGCTTGTTGTCATTCTTTTGTATTTGAACTTCCGGAAGGAATGTAAGATAGTGACGCATAAACAGAGACGTCATATTTAAACAGATACGGCGGCGAGTTTTACACATCTTCGGCGGAATGTTTAACGGAGACGTTGTATGGTAACACAAATTGAAGCGTACGCAGTGAATGTTAAACGGGAAATATCGGTAATAAACGGTAACCAATAACGCTAAACAGGCACATCGCTTGTTGTCATTCTTTTGTATTTGAACTTCCGGAAGGAATGTAAGATAGTGACACATAAACAGAGACGTCATATTTAAACAGATACGGCGGCGAGTTTTACACATTTTCGGCGGAATGTTTAACGGAGACGTTGTATGGTAACACAAATTGAAGCGTACGCAGCGAATGTTAAACGGGAAATGTCGGTAATAAACGGTGACCAATAACGCTAAAAAGCACATCGCTTGTTGTCATTCTTTTGTATTTGAACTTCCGGAAGGAATGTAAGATAGTGACGCATAAACAGAGACGTCATATTTAAACAGATACATAAGCGCGGGTTTTACACATCTTCGGCGGAATGTTTAACGGAGACGTTGTATGGTAACACAAATTGAAGCGTACGCAATGAATGTTAAACGGGAATGTAAGATAGTCCGAATTAATGACGACAAGACGTCATTAGAGTGAAATCCCAAGCACGAATGCTAATTCATTACCATCTCTTTCCCAATTACATTTGAATTCAAAATCCACACGTAAGCATCAATGCACGGAGTACGTTAGGCGAACTTGCGACCCCTAAACTTCTATTTAAACAATAAACGGAAATCAAAGGCACATCCACATATTACACACAGAGAAAGAAGTATGTACAAGTCCCTCCTCAACGAGCTCGCCGAGAGAACCCGCCGGCCGTCGCCGGAGTACTCAACCGTTAGGGAGGGCCCCGACCACATCCCCGCCTTCTTGGGCATGGTGTCGGTTGATGGGACCACTTACTACAGCCCTTACCCCGCGAAAACATCGAAGGACGCCCGGAACACCGCGGCCGAGGTGGCGTACAATGACCTCCGTATTCCATACCCCGGGAGGATGAATACGCGTCCGCCGCTACCGCCGATCGACTATGTGGAGGTAAGTCATACCGTAAGACTTCTGCGTCCATGTTACGGGAAATTTATTTATTTTCTAAATTGTTAAAAGCCTTCATTGCAGGGCCTCGCACCGCAACGCCTTCAGATGCAGCGCCTTCACTCAACCGCGAGCACTCCAACAGCGAAGAGTTGGAGTGCTTTCTGGAGGACATGCTCGTCGAGCTTGCGGAGAAGGAAGTCGTCCTCTCCGAAAAACTCGACCGACTAAGAACCCGCACGGCCCAAGTGAAGGAGCTCATCCAGGGACTGAAGGCGATATGATAATGTTTTTTTCAGTTTTTAGATGTATAAATTAGTATGCCTACGCTGGTTGTAATAGAACTCCGGTTCAACTAAAAATTTTGTGAAGGAAAGAAATTTGTTCCCCAGTTACGTTTTGATCTTTAAACCGATACGTGTATATTTCAACATCGGCACTAAATTATAAACGTCGACGCCTGTAAAAGGGTGGGCCACAATATTTGAAAAGCGCGAGTGTTTGTAAATAGCGAGAATAGTTTTCACACAGAGTACTCGATGTGTGAAGAAGACAATTCAAACATAAACATCGAATGTTAAGTGAAGACGCACGCTAATAAGCGATGTCATGCAATGTTAAACGGGGAGAACCCTCGTTCTCGTTCGTCGATAGTTAACCACAGATATCGATAGTTAAACGGTAAAGTGTAAGGGTAAGTGATGACGGTTATATTTAAACAATGATGGCGAGTTTCATAGATTAAATACCTCATTGATGTTTACAAAATAGGTTCAAAACCAGAAAATTTGCATTGGAAAATGCTGAAACGTCGCATGCATAAATGGAGTTGAATTTAGGCTAGTTACGGTATAACGTAGTCAGATAAACTATGCAATGTGAATTTATTATTAATTACTCCAATTTAATGTTGAAATGCGAGTCAGTAAAGCGTGAACGTAACCGATGCCATTTACTATATTCCATTTATTTCACCGAAAACCAATGCCTTTTTTTTTACAAATAGTTACCAAGGCAGCGTGGAGATTACCAAGGCCCTGGTTGCTGACGATGACGTATCTGACGCAGGTACTGCATACTGTAAGACTTGTCAGTTGAGTGTAAAAACAAAAAAAGAGCCACCTTCCATACGTAAACCTTCAACTCTTCATTGCAGGGCCTTCACGAGCCGTCGGGGACTACACCAGTGGTGAAGAGTTGGATTGGGTTTTCGAACACCTGGTCCGTGCACTAAACGCAAAACTTGAAGGAATAAAAGATCGAAAGGCACGTGTGGAAAAGCTGCTCCAAGATTTGAATGACAAGAAAAGGGGGGAGTGAGATTATGTTCGAGTTGATGTCGTTTGTAAATTGCGCCATCTAAATGGAGTTCTCTATATTTAAACGGAGTCGTCTGAATCCAAACGTAGTCATTAATATTTAAACAGATTAATCTATATTTAAACATACAAACCTAAACGGTCATTTTTATTACTCACGGCGTGACTCATTAGCCAATATTAATTACTTTCACCATTAATTATGAAAACTAAAATCAGTCGCACATCTATTTCAAATTCATGTAATTTCCGTTGCGAGAAGCGTAAGTTGCGGATATTTGTGAAGCAATTATTGTCACATCGAATCGAATAGCAAACGGAGACTCGTATAATTACACGGGAACTCTAAAGAGTGAACAGCACGAACTATAATTGAACAGAGCCAACGAAGTTTAAACGGAGAGCAAATCATTTTGGCAGGCCTTTATATTTGAAAGTTAACACCGACTACTAACCAGATACTATTACCTTTAGCGCACAACTAATATGTTTATGTTAGGATGATGAATTACATGATAATGAATTACGCAAACTTATTTTATTGTCAATGACTGATATGTGATAATAGCGACATGAAATTTTTTTTACCGCAACGTTAAACGTTAACAATAGCGACAAGTTAAACGACGGATTCGAAAGTTAAACGTTATTCTTAATGTGAATGGTAAGTCTTAAAGTTAAACAGATACGTAAACGGAGGATATACATTCTGAGTAATGCATGCATTCGACGAAGTGTTGTGAGATAGCATTGGGAAAGTGTGCATTGGTTAACCCGCCGATGGACGTTACTGTTATCTGTTACGATTAAATTCGCTGTTTTGGAATTCAAACGTCGAATAGTTATTGGCATCAGACTCGAGAAATAGTGCAAACGTCCGTTGAATACATTTGTATTTAAAGAAGAATCGGAAACAAGAAACGCACCCAGATATTACTCGCAGATCTAGCAGTATGTATGTGCCAATTCTCAACGTGTACCGCGTAAGACGCACCGCTCCACGCCGGCGTACTCCACAACCAGGGGAAGGCGCCCCGGGCGCCCGCCTGCGTGGCAACGGTCACGGTGGATGGGACCACGTTTTCCGGCCGCGTAACCGAGAGAACGTAAGAGGCAGCCCGTAACGTTGCTCGCCCGGTGGCGTTCTACGAGCTATGTCCCGCGCATCTTAGGACGAGCGGTGCGTCCCCCGCTGATGTCTATGCGTCTTTAGAAATATTTATCTAAATCGTTCATATCTTCTTTGCAGGGGCGATGACCTATCCCCGGGAGCGATTCCTCGAAGATTTGGTCGGGGATTTGACGGAAAAAGCAAGCATCTCTCTTCGCAGTAACTCGAGCGAGTGGTATCCCATAAGAGGGATGTGGAGAGGTCTGCTCCGGTACGCGAAAATGTATAAAACGGAATGACGGTTTTTGACCCGCTTAGTGTAGTTTTCATCCATCAAATAAGAACTTTTTGCTTAGTGTGATATTTTAACTTCGTTCTTACTCTCTCGAAATGTTAACCGTTGCGGACGCATGTTAAAAGCCACGCATGAATTTTAAATGGAGAACAATGTTCCTTAAGCAAATTCTAACCATTCGTTGCGCATGACAAGCACGGTTAAATAGAGACGGACGCGAGTAAACCCTATCATGAAACGTTTAAATGGTAATATTCAACGGGAACGGTGATATTAAACCAGTAACGGCGAATGATAAACACAGATTGCCTTCTTGGCCTGATAATTCTAAATTTTAAACGGTTACAACAACACGTAATTGGTGACACACTGAAAAAAATAAAAATTCCGTACTTGAGGACCCATAGCGCGGTTGATGAAGACAATTAAAAATTTACATATAATAGGGACTCTCACCTTTAAAAACAAACAGCGCAAGTAGAATAGGGTCTCACCCGTCGAAGAATAGCCGCCATATTAAACAGGGACTGTAATATTAAACATGTAACGACAAAAGCTAAACAGAGAATACCTTGTTTAACTGCTAGCTCTGCATTTTAAACGAAGACAACAACACGTAATGGGTGACATATATTGAGAAAAGAATTCCGTGCTTACGGACCCATAGCGCAGTTGATGGAGACATTTAAAAAGTTATGTATAATAGGGTCGCTCACCTTTAAAAGCAGACAACGGAAGTAGATTACGGTCTCTTTCATTTAACGACAGCCTCCATGTTTTAAACAGGGACATTGGGAGTTAAACGCTTACCACTAATATCTAAACAAGGAGTATGTGATCAACCCGGTCCCCCTGGTGTTAAACGGCAACGGTGTATATTGCACGGAGATCCGTATTGTTAAAGTGTAACACAATGTTTTAATAGTGACAGCGTCATTTTTTTACAGAAGTACTTAATTTTATAAAGCAGCGACGACCCTCAATCGGTACCATGGAATTTTAAGCAAAAAATGATTGAATATGAAAGAATAACGAACATTATTAGATGTACATTGAAATTTCTGCCATGTCGTTGGCAAAGAATGAATTGAATCAATTGAAATGAATTTCGACAAAACTGTTTTACTTCCCCACAACTGGACCCTCCCCGCGTTGCTTGATGCCGGATGCTCGTCCTTCCTTAAGTATGTGGGCAGCGTACTTCAATCGCAGATAGGGGACGTCCGTGTGCGCTATCCGCAGCTTTTCGCCGTGGAGCAATTGCTCGATAAACCGCATCACGTAGACGGCGCAGTCGACAGGTTCTTTCTTTTGACGCGGTGTGTCGTCATCGTGAACAAGCGAGTACTGTGCCGTCGCCGTCGTGCCGTACTCCATTTCGAGACAGGTGTCGAATAGTTCCCGCTGTCGCATTATACAAACCGATGTTAGAATAGAAAGCATCTATGTCACTCTGATAATCGAAATCTATATTGCAGAGAGCTTACCATTGCTACCGCGTGTCTGTTGTACTCTTCACTTGGGCATGAGGTGTAATGCCTGTACTCTTTCTTGTTATTGTCGAGCACCACGACATGGAAGTGGCCATTCAAGATTATGGGAAGGATGATGATGTCAACGTCATTGACGACCTTGGTGGCATCTCCGATCATAGCCAAAGTCGTCTCATGTGCGTCTTCCACCTTCGACATAAACAACGCCAGTGGTCGAGTGATGGAGGCGCGCTTCTTATGAGGATATGGCTTTCTGTTAAGTGTGTCTTGTAAGATGCACATGAAGGCGTCCAACACATCATCTGTCACCATCTCTTTCCCGTCGATCAGAACGAATAGGTTGGCCCGGGTGGTGCTGACATAATCATTCCTCCAGACGACGGAACTGCGGTTAAACGGCAACACATGCGATTGATTAATAACACGTAGACGTTAAGTGGAAACAACACATACGTAAATGATAATGTATAGGGGTAAACTAATAATATCGTTAGTTAAACGATACATTACTAGGTTATATGGTAACGACCGTAATTAAACGGAAACGCAACAACGTAAATGGGATGATCTCTATATAAACATTAACATCTACACTATCATACTTACTCGTCCATGGGGAAGTTGAGGAAAATCTTGATCGCCTCCTTCTCGAATACGTCGAGGCGCGATTGACCGGCGTATTTTTCTTCGCCGGAACGAAGTCTTTCCGCACTTCTTCATACCGCCTGGTTGGCGAAGGTGACCGATTTCTTTTTTTTCTCGGCGACGTTCCCTTCGCCCCCGGCAACAGCTTTATTGAGATCATCCGTAGATGCTTCTTGCTGTTGCGGGATCGCGCCCACACTGGATGTGGCAATGTGGGTCGGCCGTTCCTCCGTGGGAAGGAGCTCCTCCACAATAGAGGCAACGGTCTTCTCAACCGCGGCCAAGGCAGTCTCATCAAGGGGAAGCACACCCTCGGGTGGTTCTTCATCTTCAAAATTAGTGGCCACCACCCTGGATGCGCCGTTGTCGGCCGCGGCTGCCGGCTCCACCGCGACGGGGATTTCGGAGTCTTCCGCAGACGCGGCATTGCCAACGGGGTCTACAATCTCCGCCACCGGGGCGGTGAAGTCATCAACTGCAACGGTCTCAACAACCGCATCTGCCGCCGGTGCTGCCGCCATTGTTTCATCCTCGGCCGGTGGTGGACACACAGGCGGTATACTTTTCGTCGCCTTTTGTGCAAGCCTCTTCATACGTGGCATCGTCATACGTGGCCGTCTTGGAATGGCCTTCACGACGAAGTCGTCGTCCTCAATTTCCAACGGCTCATCCGTCCCGGACAGGTCACGTATTTGTCCCGACCGTGCAGCCCTTTCAAACGAATCAAACCTTGCCTCCAATGCCTCAACCCGAGCGACAATCTGGGGGAAAGCGTTCATCATCACCTGGCTTGCCGGCATAAAGGATGTAGTCACGTCGTCGGCTGATGACGTCGGTTGGGCTACCGCGGTCGGGGGGACTCTGGGGATCCGGGTGACTCTCGTTGTCGCGGCCGGTGCGGGTGTTGCCAATTGGCGGGGTAGGTGAGGGCCTATCCGACGCCGAGGGTTGCGTGTTGGGCTGGAAGGGGGGGAACCACGTCGGCGCGAACGGACGGAAGGGGCTGGCATCTCCGCTTGCAGTCGTGCAAGTGGTTCCCGCGCAACAGCATCCATCCGCCAATTGGCCCCAACAAAAGTCTCCTCCACAGCATTCGCCGGGACCAGCTCAGGAAACTAACATATATGAAGAAAACAATCTCAGACAAATCATTCAATTTGATCCAAAACAAACGTATTTAAACATTTGACATATATACGTAAACGATATGGCACACATTTAAACGGAGTATAACAAGGTTAAGCGAAGACACCCAGCGTTAAACACAAACTACATTTCCTACACGGATAAGCCTATCGTTAAACATTAACTGCTCTTTGTAAACACATTAACACTGATTTATTACCTCTTTTCCTTCGAGAGCTGACCAACTGGTTTCTTTCGTCGCGTGCTTCCGGTAAGTACTTTCGCAGTAGCACAGCACCCTTGGGGTCTTGCCGAAACGGGCTTTCTTGCCGGTTCCGGTCACCTCGTAAAACCAGATGGTCAGCGCGATCGAGCAACCCTTAATGTACCCCGTGTTTACCTTCCCCCCCTCGCATCTGGCTTGCACTCGAGCGGCAGCTTGTGGAACGTCCTCCATAAGCCATTTGTGCGTCGCCTGCGCCCATGCGTACCGCCCCATGCCAGGTAGATCGTCGACATAATCAACGATCCAAGTGGGCACCGAGCATGAGGTATTCGGGAAGAGGATTGTCCCCATGAGGTACGCCATCAAGAGTTTCACAAAATCCTCCTTTCCCCCCCTCTGTCCAACAAGACGCTCAAGAGTGCGCCTAATGGCGTCCCTGTGTCTGTCGAAGCTTTTCGAAAAATATCTCCTTTCGAAAGCTGACGGTGTCTTCTTCTTCTTAAACAGGACCGCGTCTCCGTCGCAGCGCAGACCCATAACGAGAGCCACATCCTCAGGCCTGAAGCTGAGCAGGCTCGCCCCGATCCTGAATTTATTGGTGCGGCCATCGTACCTCTGCAGAAGCGAATCGAGAAGGGCCCTCTCTTGGAATACAGCTTCCACCTCAGTGAATGCCGCAAACGGTGTCCTTTGGATGATCTCCCAATGTCGAGAGGTCATGTGGACTTTCAATTCGGCCAAGGTCTCCACCACCGGTGTCAAGTAGCATCTCCCGTTGACTAGGTTTACCGCCATAATCACAACACTGCAAAAATGACAACACTTGTTAAACAGATACATCAAACGCTACACAGAGACAAATGTTTTACACGAAAAGCTCAACACTTAAACAGAGAGATGCACCGTTAAACGGAGACAAACTCTTTTAAACACGAACTCATTTCATCACACGGAAATCTCTTTTACAAACTGCAACCATATCAAATGGAAGGGGAAACGCACATTGTAAGCATTACACAAACAACAACAACCGATATCTCTTTCAATAATCGTGTGCACAACCGAAAACCCTAAACCCTAACCCTAAACCCTAAAACCCTAACCCTAAACTAAAACCCAAAACCCAAAACCCTAAACCCTAGCAACCCCAGCCGAGAAATTCCCCCGCACACTAGAACCACGCAAAACAAAACCGACGAATACTCTCGTGTAAGCAGTACTTCATATAAAAGCCTTGCTTTAGACACGGCTCTCGCCATACCTTGAGCCGCAAACCGATGGAAGTGCGGGATAGTTGCGCACGGTGGACTGAGGTTACGAGAGGATGTCGAAGCGGAGAGAGCTTCGGAGAGGGAAAAGTCAAGAAAGTTAAGCAAAGAAGAAAAACGAACACTGCTCTCTGCCTCTCTTGGGATTCCCATTACGAAAAACCCTCCACTTCCTCTCTAACCGGCTTAATGATTGCACCACGATTTCCCATACAAGGTAGGGGCAATTCCGTCCGTGAATTTGAAAAGTAACTCCGTTAACCACCGTTTCATTCTTTGGGGGTTTGAAAATCATTGTCTTTAAAAGGAAGGGGTTTTTATGGATTTGGAAATTAACGGGGTGTTTTTGACCATTTTCTAAACTTTGGGGGGTGTTTTTCACCATTATCACTATTATTTATTTAAACTTGAGGGAGATCACGTAGCCTTGTGTTATTTACAAAACAATCACATATTTTGTTGCAATCAATAATGTAGGTTTCCATCCACAAGAAGTGAAACATCCATTGAGTTTGTGATGATAGAATCATTTCATGTGTGAAATTATTTTTTCCTGAGAAATTAAAAAAAAAAATTATTTCAGTTTTGACCACTTGATATATGTTTCATAAAGATATTTATGCCCCTAACAATTATAGTAGGGAAGTAGGCTTAGAATTTGTGCATTTTGGCAGCATTAATGCACCCTAGTGATTTGGGGTCCACGTGATCAATCTCCATCCTTGAATGTCTTTCCCTGACTAGTTCTTATGTTCCGTTTTTTATCATTGAATATTTAGGCATTATTTGGATTAACTTCAAAAAAATAAAAAAATAAAAAAAATAAAAAAAAAGCCAGAAAGTGTATTTTTATAAGTTAAGTATTTCCAGATTCAAAATTTTTTTTATTAGTTTTTCTGCAAAAATAATAATTAATAAAAAAATTAAAATATTATTTTTTTCAGAAGCCAGTCAAGTGGTGGGGAAAAGCATTTTTCAGAAGTTGTTTTGGGTTATGAAATTACTAAAGAATTGATTGTGTTTTTATTTATTTATTCTCCAATATTTTCACAGCCTTAATAGTTTTCTCTATCCCCAAACTCTTTAATAATGATTTTTTTATATTGTGATGTTATTATTATTATTGTTGTTGTTGTTGTTGTTGTTGTTGTTTTCAATAATAATTACTATATTTTGAATACATAATAGTTGAGATATTATAATAATTCAATAGTTATTACTATATTTTGAATACATAATATTCTGGGTTTTAAAAAATATATTCGTTTGGGCTTTTGAGCATAAGCAGAAATTTATTTTTTTTAGAAGCTGCCACAGAGGTATTTCTCAGAAAACATTTCGGAGAAGCGGTTTTGGGTTGTCAAATTACCAAAGTAATCGTCACAAATAATCAATTTCTCTCAATTCTATAATAATAACAATTATATTCAGGTTAATGAGAACGATAATAATAATTATTACATAATTAATATTATAATTGTAATAATAATTATAATACATTAAGTAATTATTATGATCATAACAGTAGTCATTATCATTATTAATATCTATATATAATAGTAATATAATGAAAAATCAATGAATACCCATTTTAGTAATTTGTCATATCCAAAAATGCTTTTACAAATCCACATCGAAACAACTTCACATATATAAAAATACTTTTGCATTAACTTATCCAAACATAAACACTTAATTTACTGACAATCACTTTTTTAAAAAATGCTTATTTATAACTTAAAAAAATCACTTATGTTAAAAATCAACCTAAAAGTGTTTTTGCATTAACATATCCAAACATAAAAAAAAAAACACTTGAGAATCACTTTCTTTAAAAATCTTTCTACCAACGTCCAAAAAAAATTTTTTTTTTTAAAGCCAATCCAAATAAAGGATTAA
Organism: Dioscorea dumetorum; assembly: GCA_902712375.1. Taxonomy (NCBI): domain Eukaryota; kingdom Viridiplantae; phylum Streptophyta; class Magnoliopsida; order Dioscoreales; family Dioscoreaceae; genus Dioscorea; species Dioscorea dumetorum. Next base: position 22,874 of record CACTHL010000445.1, read on the forward strand.
TATATTAAATAAATAATTTTTTTTGAAAAAAAAATTATTTTTTAAACAGTATTTTTTTTGTACACACATGTTGTTGCTTGGTCTTCTATCTATAGTGATCCTTGTTTTCTGTATACCAAAAAAGAATGAGAATAAGACAATACTTCGACCATCTCAGGGATGGTCTTTCTGATTTCATTTGTTTTTTTTAATTATTAATTACTGTAAAAGAAAATTCTATTACTATTTTCTAAATCGTACTTAAAAAAAAAGTGAATCTTGAAATGTATCTTAAGGACGATTTCCTAAAGTACCACCGTCCATGATTAAGCAAGAATTATATTTTAGGACAACAATGTCCTTCTGCTTTTGAGAATCTAATTATTCTCAATTATTACTTTAAAAATAAGAGTTTAATTTACTTTTTTCCTTGAGCGTTAATAACATGTTCATTTAGAATTTATTAACATTTCACATCCGAATATTACTAGCATATTTTCGATGATGTTTTAATGGCATTTTTGTTTTTTTTTTTTATGTTTTTAAAAAAATCAATCACTTGATGTCCTGCTTAAATTTGTCCCTAAACACTGCGACTCCTTCATGAATCATCTTTGCCGGAATTTAGCCACCAAAATAAAATCATGGCTAGTCATTATTTCTTTAGACTTAACCTTTCTCCGTTGATTATGGTCCAAGTTATGTTGTTGTTTTTGTATTTAAGTCTTTGGTTGTTTGTGATAGTTATTATTTAACATAATCAACCAAAATATAATGTCAATGAGCAAATCATTGCTTCACCGATCTATTACATGGTTTATTTTTTTTTTAAATATATAAATATTTAAAAACAAATAAATGAAATTAGTTACATAAGGAAATTATATCAAATCGGTGATTTTTACTATATTACTTAAAATTCTTTTGCATCACATCGGGAGTGTTCATTTCGGTGTAAGTGGGGAGAAATTGAGGAAGTGGATTGGTTTCTTCCACTTCTGATGTTTTTTTTAAGTAAAGAAATGACCATTGCCCCCACTTCAGACTAAATTGGGTTTTTTTACAGTGAAGTGAGTTTCTTACAAAAACTCATTTCCTCTCACTTCCAAAGACTTTTCAGAACTGACACTGCTTACACCAAAATAAAGACCATAAATGAAAAGATAAACACTTCATAGAAGAGACACTTCCTACAAAATGAACATAGGAAGTGGGGGAAGTCATATCATCTCAACTATTTTTCACCACTTCAGAGAAGTGGCACTTCACTCACTTCCTAACTTTCTCCCACTTACACTGAAATGAACACCCCATCATGGTTTTAGCAATTTGGGTGATTTTAAAGTAATATTATATAGAAAAACAATTCAAAACAAAATAAAGCAATTCAATTATCAAAATTGTAACATCATATATATATACATATAACATTAATGAAAAAAAAAAGAAAGAAACAACTCCAATAATGCAATACCTAGTAGATAAATAATTTAAAAAATAAAAAAAGTATTTAAAAGAGAAATGACAAATAAAGTAAATGTAATTATACAATAGTAGATTACATAACATCTTTGATAGCTCTTTGAAATAATAAAAAAAATACTCTCATTAGAATTTTGCACATTAATGCCTTGCTTGTTTGGAGGTTTAGAAGATATGGTATGATATGGTTTTATGCAGAATCTTGTTTGGATGGAGGGTTTTATGCATTATATAGAACCTCCATTTTACCCCCACTTCTCAACCCTTCAAAATAGGTTGTTGGGAGGGTTTTGGTTTTTTACTAGACCAAAATACCATTTTACATTTTAGATAATTACTAACATGCCCTACATTATACTAACATGTCATTTTAATTTTGGTTTGTATTAAGAAGTTTGAATGAAAAAGTTTTAGTATTTATGACTATAACTTAATTGTAATAAATAAAAATATTATTGAAAAATTATGTTTAGCATGTATGTATTTTAAGATTTAAAAGGCATTTTTGTAATTTTAATATATAACTTTACCTTACCTTACATTCAAACGAAGCACAACATGGTTTAAAAACCTTCTTTTACTATACCATTGTCCCAAACAAAATATGGTTTACAACCTTAGATACCATACCTTACCATACCTTATAAAACCATTCAAACCTTCAAACAAACAAAGCATAAATCTCACCAACAAGCTCGTAAAATATGTTTCTCCTCTATATTATTAATATGGGGAAAGTTTAAAAAAAAACCCATGTGGTTTTCAGTTTTTGCAAATAAAGACATGTGTGTTTTTTTTTACAATTAAAACTTTGTGGTTTTCTGGTTTTTGCAAATCAAGGAAAAACCGTCAACGCCGTTTGTGTTTATTTACGTGGCAGGCCAAAACTGACTTTTCACATAAAAAATTCTTTTTCTTATGTCAAATAGCCAACTAGATAAAGTTAGTTTAAGCCTCTAATTAATTTGGACTAATGGGACATAAAGAATTTTTTATGTGAAAAGACGGTTTTGCCCTGCCACGTAAGCAAACACAGACGGCGTTGACGGCTTTTCCTTGATTTGCAAAAACCCAAAAACCACAAAATTTTAATTGTAAAAAAAAAAAAACACACATGTCTCTATCTGCAAAAACCGAAAACCACATGGGTTTTTTTTTAACTTTCCCCTATTAATACTTACCAATATTAACAACTTTTACAAACCCATTCACTGTTCAGAGTTCTAATAACTCCCATCTTTTGATTTTTTAAATTTGAGGGTTTTCAATTTTTTTATTTTACTTAGATATAAAATAATATAAAAGCTCATCTTTAAATACGACCCTTATATATATATATATATATATATATATATATATATATATATATATATATATATATATATATATATATATATATAATGCAAACTATTGGCATATTTTTCTTATATAAAATTTTTTAATAGCTATAATTGATTTTGAAAATTCTAACCTATCATCTAATGCAAAACTAATAAATACAATGAAAAGTTTTCAATTACTGATATCACATTTAATGCAGATAAATACTTAATTGCAATAGAATATTATTATTTCATTATTGAATAAAATTTTAAAAAAATTTAAACTATCCTTAAAATACTTTATAAGAGGAGGTTATACAACTACTTTTAATACAAAACAAATAAATCCACTGAAAAGTTTTCAATTACTATCATCACAAATATAAATAAATATTCCATCGGTTTCCATTTAAATGTCGTTTTAGCCCTTTGCGTAAGAATTAGAAACAATAATAAACTCTTTTGGGATAGGGTATAATTTCCACCAAAATTTAAGTTAAATGACCAAATTACCTATTTTCTTGGGACTACAATTATACATGAATATGATTTCCCCCATTAATTTTTCCACATATTACATCATTGGTTTCTTTTCTCTTTTTAAAATACTCCAAGTCACATGTTTTACCACCAAATTTTTCATTTTAAAATTTTGAAAATCTATACTTATCAATGTATAAAATTTCTTCCCACTAAAATTTTTAATTTAAAATTATGGATGTATAATGACCACCAAAACTTATCCAATAAAATAAAGCATTGATAAAACAAATTTATCAATCAATGGATTTACATGAAATAAATTTATATATAGATGAAGATAGGCCACAAAGGCAGGTACAGATTCAATTGCCAGATCTTAATATTGATGTTGTTACTGTTATCGACCTCAATCTCATACCAACTTCTTCAATATTTGAGATAACTTCATCAAATTATTTACAATTCGACTTGAACAGTGCACATGTGAAAAAATTGTAGAAGATTATACTCTTATAAATTTAAACTTGAATGGCTAAGATGCACTTGATGAAGTAACTTCAACTCTGGCAGTAAAATTGCATCAGGAAATAAACTCGGATACTCATAAGTATGCTTACTCTTCTTTTCATATTATTTTAAAAAATTACTAATATGCTAGTGTAAACAAAGTAAAAATAAAAAATAAGAAGTTTTTATTTAAATTTAAACTGTTCTTTATAAATAAATTAACCTAGAATTTTACTAGTTTGCAAGAGTAAACAGAATTGGTTATGATAAAAATAAAAATTGATAGATAAGTTAACATGTTATCAAATAAAAAAGATATTCAAAATAGTAATTTATGGATACATTACATAATTTATTCATAAATAACTATTTTGATTTAAATAAATCTCTCTTTTTAATTTATCTTAAGGAAGAAGTATGTAAGATAAAAACACTATAGTTTTATTAAAATCAAAATAGTTATGAATAAATTAACTTGTAATAAGATATGATTCGAGTTTTATTTAAATTAAAACTAGTTTGCGTGGTACAAGATAAAAATAAAGTTTTATTTATTAGTGTAGGATTAAAAATATTATTGTTTATTTATTTTATTTAATTTTACGAATATGTATATTTTTTTAATTTTCCAATAAAAGAAAGTAACGATGATAATGAAAATATGGAATTGTCACTAGTACAAGATCATACAAGTGAAAAGATAAGTTTGGGTAATGAGTAACGCAGAGCGATATATAATCTACTTCTACAGAAAAACATTGATGAAAAGTTGAAAGGGGGGCGGGGGTGACAACAACTGTAGCATCACTATTCACAGTTTTCATATGTACTGTTCAACGTATTTGGAAGCAATAAAAAAACTACGACAATATATCTCCTCGAAAAACAGGAAATCATGGTCGCAAAAGAATTCAAATTGACTTGACTAGATTGCAAGAGATCTCTTTACATAAAAGAACAACCCTTGAATATTTATCATATGCCATGAAAGTAAGCAAGACAAGATTGTTTCACTTTCTAAAGTCAGGAGTGATACGCTGGCATTCGAATGTTATAAAACCTTTCCTCAAGGAAGAAAATAAATCATCTAGACTACAATTTTGTATATCAATGATTGAGGAAAATAGCATGCCACGTGATCCAACTTTTAAAGGAATGTATAATGTTATTCATATTGATGAGAAATAATTCTATATGACAAAAAAATCTGATAATTACTACTTGCTACCCGATGAAGGAGATCCACCAAGTAGCTGTAAAAGCAAAAATTTTATTGGAAAAGCCATGTTTTTAGGTGCTATAACTTGCCCAAAGTTTGATTCACAAGATTCAAAACTTTTCTCTAGAAAAATTGGCATATTTCCTTTTGTCAAAAAAGAAGCAGCTAAAAGAGGTAGTGTTAACAGACCAGCATGAACATTGGAGACTAAACCAATAACTTCAGAGAGAAATTGTAAGATGTTACTTGATTGAAAAAGTATTGCCCGCCATTAAGGAAAAATGCCCAAGAGAGGATCTAAGAAATCCAATATTCATTCAACAAGACAATGCAAAACCCCATATCGATGATGATGATGATGTGTTTCTCCAAGCTGTTGCACCATATGGTCTTGATATTCATTTGATGAATCAACCAGCAAACTCTCCAGATTTAAATGTGTTAGACTTTAGTTTTTTTAGTGCTATTCAATCCTTGCAATATGAGGAGTCATCTAAATCGGTTGATGAACTTATTGATGTTGTTGTGAAGTCATTCGGTGCTTTTCCTACAGTGAAGTCTAATCATATATTTCTCACATTGCAATTGTGTATAATTGAAATCATGAGAGCAAAGGAATCCCGTAAATATAAAAGTCCTCATATCAAGAAGGCAATGTTAGAATGTGAAGACAATCTTACCATTCAACTAAAATGCCCTTTTGCAATGCTTAAAGAAGTTCTCAATTATTTAAGCTAAATGTAGAAGTAATCTCTTGTACAACATTGCAAAATCTAATCCAATTTTTTTTTAGATGATGATATGTTTCTTACATCAAAATGACTTCTTCAGTACAAATTCGCAAGTCATTTTATAAAACATTTCATTTTCATCCATAAACCAAAATGTGTCAGAATATATGGCCTTCACAAAATATCATATTCAAGATTGTAGACAAACCGCGTTTAATATATATATATACACTATATTTTTAAATCTATGGCTTGTAGATAACAAATTCTTAAAGAAGTGCTTGAAATTTGTTAACAACTCCACATAAATTAAGATGAAAGCACACTCAACACCCCCCCCCACAATTCAAAACATCAAGAAACTCAAAATCTAATTTTAACAACAAAAGCCGTTGCTAAAATAAAGGTGATAAAATTTTGGATGATAAACTTTTAACATGACCTTAACTACTTCTTACAATTCTTTTTTCTCAAAAACTTTTTTCTCCTCAGGGAATTTGTTCAAGTCAAATTGACTGGTACATTCAAGTTGAAACGTCGTACATCTTTTTTTTTTTTTTTTTACAATAATCTTTTCCTCCAAAGCTTCTTCTCGTTCTTCAGCAGATTTGTTCAAATCAAATTGCTACTACATTTAGACCAAAACATGGTGAATCTTTGTTTTCTTCTTTGGTAAACATTATATCAAAATCGAACGAAGGTTTAGACCCCACACCTATGAAACATAGAGTCTTTACATCTTTTTATTTTCTTTGTTGATCTTTTACTTAAAACTAAGTTTATAAAATATTTAGTGGATTTCATTAATAGAGTTTGGAAATTGAAATTACTTGTTAAATAAGGATAGAGTTGGGGAAGAAAAGAAATCTTATCTTGGTAACATAAAATGAAAATTATTTTAGAATTTTTTTACTTCTTAAAAAAGACATGTAATTCGTGAGGAAGTACTTGATTACAATAAAATATTAATATTCAATTATTAAATAAATCTTTTTAAAAATTTTAAAACTATTTCTTGAAACACTCAAAAAGGAGATTATATAACTACTTTAATAACGTGTCTAGATTGTTACTAGAGATGAAAGCAATTCCAAAAATGTTGAAACATACCTGCATGCATATATAAGAAAGTATTCTTTCATATATAAATATAATAATTACATAAATATATAACTCTCATTGTTTTTTTTTTTTTTTGAAAGAGATGATAAGCACCACAAAAGAATAAACAGATACAGAAATGCATCAGTTACGGTGGCTTAATATTCTTAAAAATTTACCATGTGGGGTGGCTAACATGTGTGGCAATGACGATCCTCCACATCTGTCCAAAATGATGTATCATGGACTGTAATCCCAAGATTATAAATTTCCTAGCCATACAACCCCTGGAAAGGTGAAGAATATGGCTCCTCTCACAATGGACCTGATTAATAATATATGAATATATAATATAATATTTCTATAGTATTATATAGTTTTTGCACTATAGTGTTTACTATCGAGAGTAAGGGATTTCAGTCCTTGAGCTATCCATTCACCATTTTAATGATATATCACTTGATAACCAATAATTCTCTTATAACATACATAGTCATATAATAAAATTTATTTACTTATTGGTGAATATATAAAAAAAACTGATAAGAGATTTTAAAACTTCTACTTTTTGGTCTATTGACTTTAGTACTTTGTTTAAAGTATTTGTATCGCCATGTGAAAACAGGTTTGAGATAAATAAAGTGATGGCACATATATAAATATATTATGGAATTAAATGTGTATATGAGTTTTAATTTTTGTTAATGAAATATGAACCGTCCATAAGTATGTGCACAAATGTGTAGTTAATCATTTAAAATACATTAAACTCATATATTTTGGGGGCGGTGTAAAGAAATTCTCACATTTAATTAATTAATTGATTATTATTAATATAAAAATTTAGTGCGATTTCCACCATTAGCTTCTAATATTAAAAATCCAAGTGATTTAATTTTAAAAATTAATCGAGCAAAGGGAATCGTTGGTCAGTGTATAAAGCCGCCGCAAGTGGCCATCTTGGCGAGCTGGAGCCTTCTCATTAACCGTTCCGATTTCGCCACGTGTTCGGGCCAGAGTTGGGTTGAACAAGGGTGGGCCACCCGCCCCCTCAACGGAACCGGGCCCCACACTCGATGCCACGCGTCACGACAAACACAAGTTATTCCCAGGTCGGCCTCGAAGCATGGGACACCGTGGTCGGTGGCCCCCACCGAAAGAACTCGTGGACAAGAAATCAGCCGTACGTTCCCCCCGGTCTCTTTCCCGAGATTGGCTTCACCGCATCGCACCGTCGATCTCACGTTGTGCCGCAATCTCGATAAATGCCCCAAATAAATTAACGGTTGGCCGAGTAAGCCATTCGATTAACGCCACGTAGCACCGTTACGCGAGCCTAACCGCCCGATCTTACAATTTGTTTAAATATTCCATTATTGTTTTTCCTTTAAAAATACTGAATCTTGATTACTAAAACATTTCAAGCACTACATCATAATAAATGAAAATGAATATCAACATAAGAAGTTTAGGAAAATAACAATTATATATACGGCATCAAACAATTATTAGTTTTTTATATTTAAATAACTTTTGATAATATTTTTAATAAAAAAAAATATATGTATAGAAGTATATTAGTTATAATAATTTAAATTTTTCTTAGTAGACTCGTGCCTTGCGAGTTAATAAGCTTGAACTCGAGGTATTCTAATCGTAAAGTATGACGATTACTGTTGAGCTACTTTTTTGTTCCCTAAATACATATATTTATTAACTTTTAATTATAATATAATAGTAATTAGAAAAGTTCATAATAATCATATTAATACTCATTTCAACTCCATAAAAAGATCTTTCCAGAGAGAGAAAGACTACTCGGGATCTCTGCCCTCTGAAAGTAAGTCACATTTTCGAAAAATAATAACGACAATGATAAATAATTAAATAATTAAATAATTAAAAAAAGTTAATAACCGTGACCGGCCATTAATATCAAGCGTGTTCACAGGCTTCAGTCCACCTCAAAAACCTCCTATAAATCTTCCCAGAAAGCAAAGTCCATTCCAAACACTTTGCCAACTTTTGCTCTAAGATCTGAAGGTGCACTAAAAGATTCATAAAGTTGATAACTTTATATATACTTCTTAGTTGCAGAGTTTGGGTATGATCATGGGGACTTTGGTGGACTTCACTAGCATGGGAGTGAAGCTCAATGGGTGCATGAACAGAGTGAGGAATGGAGGTGTTGGTAGCGTGGAGAGTGAGCTTTGGGGTGAATGTTTGGGAATGAGGTTCAAAGGTGGGAGCTTTCAGAGCAAATTGGGAGGAAGCGAGAGATGTGGGAGTTGGAATGGAAAGGGCAGGAAAGGAGTGGCATTCAATGTTCTTACTTCAGATGTTGACCAGGAGACTATGGTAAGCTTGATCTCTTAATGTTTTGTTTGGGCGTTTGATTTGTTGATTTTTGTTTTTGTGCTTTGATTCCAGATCTTTCAGGCGCCTTTGTTTGGGAGTAAGAAAGCAGATCCTAAGAGTGTTGCTTCTATTATTCTTGGTGGTGGTGCTGGGACACAGCTTTTTCCTCTCACCAGTACTAGAGCCACTCCAGCTGTAAGAGAAATCTTGATTCTGTTTTTTAGATTATATTTTGATGGATTTGTTTTGGTTCTTGTTCTTATTGTGATTTGTTTGACTCTTGGATCTTCATGAGGCAATTTTACGAGTGTTTTTCCATGTTCATTTTGTTTGTTCTGAATAACATCTTCTCGAACTGTTTGTTGATGAAATAGGAAGATCAATCATAAGATTTCTGTGTTAAGAGTAAAAATTATGAAATTTGTTGTTTTCTCTTCTTGATTCTCTTATTTCTGTCATTGCTTTGTTTTTGTTTTGTTTTTTTTTTCTATGTTCTGCGAATGAATTAGGGAGGTTGTTCCATGCATTCATTATTGATAGAGATATTTGACAATTTGAACATTTATTAAAATGAGACAAGCTGGTTTTCTTTATGCGAAAGTTGTCGTAAAATTTAGTTACCATGTAAAGGGCAGGTCCTAGATCAGCTTTTGAAGATATATCTTATTGCATTTTGGGTGTTCCTCAGTTCATTTGTCAACTGTGTATGCCTGATAGAATCTTTCAAGTTTGTCAGTTATTTATTTGATTGCTGTCAAGATATTGAGCTTACTTTTAAACTATCAGTATACACTATGCTTATTTTGAGCTGTGTAGGTTCCGATTGGTGGTTGCTACCAACTCATCGATGTTCCGATGAGCAACTGTATCAACAGTGGCATCAACAAGATATTCATCATGACACAGTTCAATTCCCAATCCCTTAATCGTCACATTTGCCATACCTATCATGGAGGTAGCATCAGCTTTGGGGATGGATTTGTTGAGGTGAATTTCTTTACACTTAAACTTCACTGCCGGTTTGCCTTCTAAGCCTTGCAAATGGCAACAATCAGTTTTGTATAGACCCTTAGTAGTTAGTCTCCTGTTTTTTTGGTTTTATGATGACAACATGAACTTTGTCTTATATTATGAACAGGTATTGGCAGCGACTCAAACACCGGGTGAAGCAGGAATGAACTGGTTTCAGGGTACAGCAGATGCTGTGAGGCAATTCATCTGGGTGTTTGAGGTGTGCAATTTGGTCAACAAACAATGATGGTTAAATTTTTTGACCTTGATATTTTAATCCATGCTTTTATTCATCATGCTTTCAGGATACCAAGAACAAGAACATAGAGCACATATTAGTTCTATCTGGTGATCACTTGTACCGTATGGACTACATGGACTTTGTGCAAGTATGTCTTCACTGGATTATTAGTTACTTTACTTTCTAAATTGCGATCCGTGGTAGTTTTTGACATCTTTACGAAGTGTTTAATGAATGCAATTGCAGAAACACATCGACACCGGAGCTGATATTACAGTTTCATGTGTGCCGATGGATGACAGGTATAATACATGCATTAAAAAGATTATTCACTATTTTCTTAACTTTTAAGAAAGTTGACAGATCTTTGAATGTAAAAGATGACGGCATCCAACTCTTTCAAATTGAAAAGAATCGGAAAGTATAATACTGGATCATCTAGCTCTGAATTGAGATTAAGATATGCCCAATGCATGTTTCTCTAATTTGCTATATTGAGTTGGTATTTTATTTTTTATAGCCGTGCATCTGACTGTGGATTGATGAAGATTGACAAGGCCGGCCGGGTCACTCAATTTTGTGAAAAGCCCAAAGGTGCTGATTTGGAAGCTATGGTAAGCTGATACTGTTCATCTTCTTTGTATCGAATTTCCCGCTAACCCATCAAAATCAACTCATTTGAAATGTTTGATTGTAGAAAGTAGACACAAGGATTCTGAGACTGTCTCACCAAGAAGCCTTAAGGTACCCCTATATTGCATCAATGGGAGTGTATATGTTTAGACGAGATTTTCTTCTAAAGCTTCTGAGGTATGTTGGACAAGTGGTTGTGAGGAATTAGTGCTCTTCATAACAATCAATGTTCTCACTTAGATGTGTTTTTTAGGTGGAACTATCCAACATTGAATGATTTCGGGTCTGAGATCATTCCTGCGGCTGTCAAGGAGCATAATGTGCAGGTGAGGAACTTATTTGTTGACTCTTTCCAGTGATCTCTGCTTTATTTTGTGTTAAAAATCAACAAATTTATGAAGTAAATAGCAATGGCCCCAGTCCACTTTCTCCTGCATCATGTGCTATTCTTTGTAAAATGCTTGCTTCTCTTGTCAAGGCATATGTATTCAACGAGTACTGGGAAGACATTGGAACAATTAAATCATTCTTTGATGCGAATTTGGCTCTCACAAGTCAGGTTTGTCTTGACATGGCCTAATTTTTATCAGCTAAGAGAACTCCAGACATCAGTTTGGTGTTTGTCGGAAGTTGGAAGTTCGGCTTAAAATATATTCTTTTGTGATATTTTTTTAAACAGTCTCCCAAGTTTCAGTTTTATGATCCAAAGACTCCCTTCTTCACTTCCCCTCGATTTTTACCCCCAACCAAAATGGATAAATGCAAATCCGGCGCTTGTGGGGATAGGCGTTTCGTTGGGGCGTGAGGGGGAAATCACCAAAGGGGGAGAGAGGAAAACCCCCGGGGGGGGGTGCATGAGGGGGGAGCAAGGCCCCGAATTGTGGCGGGCCCCCGAGGGTACCCCCCCCCCCAGGCCCCCCAAGGCACAGCCAAACCCGCGTCCCCATTAGTTTTTGGTTTAAAAATTTTTGAAAAAAAAAAAAAAAAAAAAAAAAAAACAAAAATGGATAAATGCAAGGTATATATGTCGATTTAATATATGTCAACATTAAACACTACTTTATTTTTTACTTCCAGGAATCTTACATTCATCCGAAATTTGCAGATTACAGATGCTATAATTTCACACGGGTGCTTCTTACGAGAGTGTGCCGTTCATCATTCAATCGTAGGAATCCGCTCACGTCTGGAAACTGGTGTAGAACTTAAGGTAAGTTCATAGAAGTAATTTTAATCTGAATTTCCTCTTCATAAGTCCTTTTCATCTACTTATAACTATATAGCTTTTACAAACAAGTCAATTGGAGCCGTGAAAATTTCAACTATATCTCTGATTTCAATCAGAGCTTTTGCAATATACATACAAGTTTGTCTAATTTGACCTTGATAATTAACACATCCCAGGATACCATGATGATGGGTGCCGACTTCTATGAGACTGAGCTTGAGATTGCATCTCTGCTTTTAGAGGGTAAGGTTCCTATTGGCGTCGGAGAAAATACTCGAATCAGGTCAGATCAATGTCAAAATAGACGTACAAATGTTAGTTTTATTTCGTATTGTTTTCTTGATGGTTTTGTTTTGCTGCAGAAATTGCATTATCGACATGAACGCAAGGATTGGGAAAAATGTGGTGATTGAAAACAAAGATGTATGTATAGTCATGCTTGAGTAATTTATATCAGTCAAAGATATTAATGCTTAAGAGGCATCATCTAATATATTGTCTACTTATGTTTATAGGGTGTCCAAGAAGCCGACAGACCAAACGAACGCTTCTACATTCGATCGGGGATAGTGATAATCTGTAAGAATGCAATCATCAAGGACGGCACCATCATATGACGTTTATTAGAAGCTGCAAATCATCGACATGATGAAGGAAATCCCCCGATAGAATGGAAGGTCAGAAATCTTAATGCTGTACAATAGACCTTCATCGAACCTGCATCGCTGCTGTCCACTTATGTAAAAATTAGAAGTGTTCGCTTCCATTTCCTGTTTTGCTAGTGATCAATAAATGTTTTAGCAGCATGTTGCTTGGTTTTGTGAAAAGAATTACTAGTACAATAATTTCAAAGCTGCTGTGAATATCCAGTCTCTCATTATGTTATATATGGTTTGTTTTTTCGGTTAATTTGTTTGTTTAAAAATGTGTAGATTCATCAACTCTGAATTCAGAAATCAAACTCTGCAAACCTTCAGTAATAGCTTCCAAATTGTGACAGAATTCAAACAATAGAAACATTTCTCTCCTGGATGAACTTACAAACATCACAAAGAGAACACAAAGTTTTACGCGGCCAACTTTCGGATATACTGAAAAAACTGTTATCATGGATCAACTGAACTTAGTTTCCTGCACCTTTTCCTTTGTTACTAGCTTGCCATTGATTGTTTCTGATGGCCTTGGCTCTCTTCAACCTCTCAATGTTCCTTGCCCGGGTGAACAACTTCCCGAGATACCGAAGCTTGCGACACTGACTAGTGATTATCCTATTTGTCGAAGTGTTATCGTTCAATATGATTTCATATCCATCTCTGTATGAATCCATCCCTTGCGCCAGGAGCTGCCAAAAGAGGCCACCAGCAGTTGCACCTCCAGTTCTAGCAGAATAGTAAATTTTCGAGTAAACGATACCGAACAATGCATCCCTTTGGCTATTGCTATAGCCCGGGTCTTTCCATGACTTCCCGAACTCCGTTAGCAGCAATGGCTTATGAAGAACATTGCGGGCGTCTTGAATGTGTACGTCGAGCCAATTGTTCAGGAACGAAAGCTGTGTTTGGTCACTCGCACCGGATATCCTGCTCAAACAACAGAATTCTTCAGTATCATGATACATTTAGTAAACAAATTGCTTATATGAACATACAGTTACTTTTACCATTGATCAGGATATGAATGGACAGTGGCAAAATCTATGCCAGGAATCAAATTGTTTGAAATGAAATCGGTGCCTATTTGGAAACCAGGATTGGATTGTAACATCTTTGATGACGATTGCCCGTAGAACCCTTCCAAACCAGCTTCAAGCAAGTGATTACTGTCTATAGATTTCACATGAGCAGCCATTTCAGTAATCCATGCCTAAACATAGAAACGTACAGAAATAATTTGTCAGTCATGTTCAAGTAATCAGAACTATTCTCATGAAGCTTTACATTGTAAATTTGTAATCCAATAACCTGAATGCTTCTTCCTGAGAGATCTGATGGGCATCTAGGCTCATTCATAAGTTCCCATGCAAAGATTGTTGGATCATCCTTGTAAGCAACTCCAGTTATTGTATTGATTCTTGAAAGAACAGTCTAGGAAAGCAATTTTTTTTTTTTTTTTTTTGGAAAACAAAGAAGGTTAATGAAAATGAACTTTGTAAAATGCTCATAAATAGCAACACAAGAAGGGTTCTACCTTTACATGATTCTTGTAAAAGCTTTTAACAAGGGGATTAGTGAAGAACTCATCATCAGACTGAATGTACTGCCCTTGATTTCTAGCCCATTGAACATACTGCTTCTTTCCACCAAAGTTGTCATAGTTATTCACCAAACTAAGAATAAGTTTAAGCCCATATTTCCTTGCCTCAGAAACCACAAAATCCATTCCCTGAAATTAAAAATAAAAAAAAAAACATCTTTTAAAATGATGAACAGTAAGAAGAAGATGTGAACAAAAAAGAAAAAAACAAAAAAAAGGGAAGATGTAAGACCTGGAACATTTGTTCATTGTAGGAGCCAGGGGAGTACTGGAGAGCAGTGGAGCCACCATCACTGAAACCCCAAGTTCTGGCAACAGTGAGGCCATGGATGGAAGCTTGTTGGAAAGCAGAGGAGACCTTGGATCTTTGAGCAGGGTCTGAAGCAAAAGACATGAGCCAGTAAGCATTGAAGCCATTAGCAAAGAATGGATTGCCATTGAGGACAAAGTGAAGTCCTTTGGTCCTAATGAAGCCTCCTCCCACTGCTTCAACTTGGTGGTGCTCTCTCATCAAAGTTATCAAGAGAATCACCATGAAAACCTTCTTCACTTTCTCCATTTTTTTTTTTTGTCACTGTTTATCTTCCTCTGTTGAGTGAAGAATGGAAGAAAAGGAAGTGTGGTTTGTGTGTTTTAAATAGATCTCTGTGAAAGGTTGGTTCATGTGAAGAGAGCAGAGTTTAATGCTCTCAAGTACCTGCTGCTGCAATTTTGCTGTTTGCAGTTGAGAAAGAAAAGTGTAGCTTTACTAACATTTATTATTTATTTATTTTAAAGTTAAAAATTCATTACTTCATTATTTTAAACTTTATGTCATTGTTGCCATAATTATAAATATGATATAAATATAAGTAATTGAGATGTTGTCACATTAATTCACATGCATGTTAGTTGTTACTTGTTACCTTATATAAAGGCACATGCATGCTTACTGTATGAGCTCAGTGAAAGAGAAGGATCTTGATAGTGATGGTTTATAAATTATGATATCAATGTATTAGTGTTTATATATATATATATATATATATATATATATATATATATATATAAAGTATTATTTTAATATATAACAAGTTATAAGAAGATTCTATACCATACGTAACATTATGTTTTTTCTCATATGAATTATACCATGCTTCCCTGGTAGGCAAAGACAAAGAAAATGCCTACTTTGAATCACCATCTTTTGAGCTTTACTATGAGTTGTTTATACACTCAATTGAATTAACATGAATACACACTCATATAAAGGACAAAAAAAACAAAGAAACTAAAGAGTAAAGTAAAATATTATAGCACTAATCGAAAAGATACCCAGAATAAATATCAATTTTACGTGTATAAAATACATACTTCTAAATAAATTTTACCTTCTTGAAGAATTCCCAAACCGACAGCATTAATATTATCAAATTGAATCACTATATATATATATATATATATATAAACCACCGACACAAAAAAATGAAGCAATTCGCAAAACCGATAAATATCAGCAAAGATAAAAATATTATATATATATATATATATATATATATATATAACCAACAATGAATCAAAACCATGACCAATTAATCAATTGTTCAAGCGAAGGTAGCTTGTTAAGTAACAAATATAATAAAAATGGGTCCCTTAAAACCGGACAAGATCCCCAAGGCTCCAAAAGACAAAACCTTGGATTTGGTTCAATTCTTTGCCAACCAAGTGTCAGCCGTTGGATGCGTTTTCCCAACAAACCTTTTATCAATTGCCACGTGTCCAACATTCAGGGGACGAGGCGCGCGTGGGACGCACGTGATTGGTCGGCCACTGAGCACGCACGGCCATGTTCCGCCATCTCCATCACGCCTTAAACGGGACCCACTTTGTTACCCCGCTCTTTAAGGTGAGAAGATCTGACCGTAGGATCTCCGTGATCCTGGTGAAAAGCGAGAGATTCGGCGGAACGGACGGTTGGAATTGGGTGGTCCCATTTAGGTGAAGCAGTTGAAGCGTGGATTACGGTGCCGACAAGTTAACATCCTTCTTGGAAAAAAACAACCAAACTTCTTCTAAGAAATCCTCTGTTAAGATATTATAAACCTAATTCTTCTTTTCATTTGTTTAAACACAAAAAAAAAAAAAAAAACAGTAATTCTCTATTATACCCCTCCAAAATCAATTAAAATATCCTCTTATAATAAATAAATATAAATATTTTTCTACAAGCGAATTTCTCTAAAATGGAGTAATTCTCATTTATAAAAAAGATTTTTTACAAAAAAAAACACACCCTGATTTCTCATCCTTTTCTTAACGCAGGATGTGATTGGATACATCCTTAAAGTTTGAGCAGTCTTGATCAAGCATTAATTATTTATATACAAAAAGATAAAAAGAAAAAGATAAGAGCCCTTGTGGATAATGGATCCTATATTAAGTCTCAAGAAGATAATGCAAGTGTGACCACAAGAGAATAATTTCCAAATTATATATAAAAATCAGGGCTATGTGTTGGATTCTTATTATACAAATTATTTGCAATTATAGAATTTAGCTATTTCCTATACAATTACAATTTTTGCTTCTAAAAAGAAAATAATGCATGCCTCCAATAATTAATTCTCTCATAATTGGCTACATTTCGACCTAAATTTACTTCTCGAAATACATAATGTAGCTAAAAAAAAAAAAGAGATTTTCTAGAAACTTTCATAGTTTTAGCATGCAAAATTCAATACAAATAATAAACACTGATAATTCTATCAAATGACTAAACGCTTTTCACATGAAAATTATACCTAAATTGAGTAAAACCCTAGCTCCTAAAGTGTTGCAATGAAGAACTAACAGGCATTCTAATACCACAAAAGAGATAATGCACAGCTGGAACAGAAACATGAATTCCTGAATATTGATTGATTTGGAAGAGCATGAGAATGACAGAGGATAAAAGCTAGACAAAGTAAATCAGAAAATTTTGATCTGACCATCATAGCCATAATTCCTTAACAAGTCTTCATCTTGACGCCAATTTCCTCTCACTTTAACCTCCACCTGTTTAATCCACAAAAACATAAGGCATCTATAGTAGTATTTTTTCACCAAAAGCATCTAAAGTAGTATTAAAGAAACATGGGATTCTCTTGCTGTTGAAGAAACGAAAAACATTGGATTTTATTCGGTACCTCAATATAGACTTTCTTCTGAAGGAAATCTTCAATATCAAGCCTTGCAGCTGTTGCCAATACTTTTAAAGCTTTTCCTTCCTGGGATTACAAGGGGAATAAATTAGATTTGACTTCAAAATGAAGGTTCTGTGACAAAGCATGAAAGGTAAACAGAGAGAGTGAGGTGATGAAGTTTGTAACCGTTAAAAATTCAGATGATACTGAATACTGAATTATAAAATATTATAATGACCATCTCTAACATTATTAGAAGCAGATTCTAAAAGCTGAAAAAGAAAAAAAAAAACATGTATGACTGAAGTTTTTATTCTTTATCTTTTGAACAAACCTCCCAATTGTAAGATGAGGAAGTATTCACACCAGAAAAGCCATCCCTCAGTGATGCACTGATTGAAAAAATAACAAACTTAAATGCACCAATATGAGTAGAAATATTGATTTTTTTGAGTCTCATGCCATTGGATCGCAGTCAGAAGAACAATTTTTTGAATAAACAAAAACATAAAAAGTTTGTAGTCAAATGCGTTAAATCTCCCTTTGGAGGGTTGTTTTTGCAAAATGACAAATGCGCAGAATACGTTCAAGAGGAAGTTTACGGGTGCTCAACAACTTGTTCAAAGTCAGTCAAGAAGCAGTAAATGCAACTTTCGAGGCATATATACAAGGCCAATTTTAAGTCTTTGCATATCGAGGAAAATTTAGCATTTTCCTAGAATGAAATTCTCTTAGTTTCAGAGGAAAAGGTAAGTGATCTGTATTTACATTGAATGCTGTTGCAGTTAGGTGATATCTGAAGTAATGGAGCTATTGCCTGTATTGTTCTATTCTCCGAAGAAAGGAAAAAAGGAGTTTATATATTGTCAAGATATTAACTACATAAAGACCACCAACTCACAAACTTCATAAAAATTAACATGCACATACCTTGCCAATAAGAATAATTTTCTGAGATTCTTTCTCAACAACAATTTCAACACGAATGTATTCCTTTGAGGCGGGCCTGCTAATGTAGCTTACAACATTGACCTGTAGGCAGAGGAAATATGAATGTTTTCCTTATGGGATATAACAAGAAAAACACAGCTACTCAACTGATGAGTTGAGAAATTAAAACATAAAAAGTAAAACCCTAGTACCTGGCATGCATATGGAACTTCTTTTCTATATTGCATAAATATTTTCTCTCTTACAATTTCAGCAACAAAAAATCTCTCAGGATGTTCACTAGCTATATCCTGAAACCATGAAAAGTATTAATAAAAAATCAAATATCAAGAAAAAGGAACACATGAAATTAACAAAAGTAACTATTGTAAAGTCAATGGAGAAAAATTGGGCTATTGCAAGACATGAATGTAGTTTAATACGATGTTAAGGTGAATAAAGAATTGTGTCAAAGATGTAGGTTCCAAAATCTTTGAATTTACTAAGAGGTCTAGTGGTAAAAGGAAGTCAGAATAATGCCAAGATGAGATGGATTATTTCCCAAATGGTCCTAAGTTTGCCTACTAAATTGAACAGGACAACACTTTCACATGTCAATGATGGTGGTTGACAAGCTAATTCAGGTCCAAATTCAAGCGCATAAGAAATATTATGACACTTATCAATAGTCAGGTACCTTGGGATAATAAGAAGGTCCTAAAGGAAGCTTTGACAGTATCCAGTCCTTGACATCATCCACTCCAGCGCCATATTTAGCACTTACAGGTATGACATCATCAACATCAGTAAATTTCTGATACCACTGAAAAATGAGCAGCTTGTGAACATAAATGGATTAAAAATCACTGACATATTTAAAATAAATAAAATGAAATTTAAATCCACAGAATATGAAAACCCTAAAACCAACATCAACAGATGAAAAATATACCTCAAGCTTCTTTGCAATTTCTCCTGGCTTTATCAAATCCTTCTTATTCAACACCAACAAAATGGGAAGCTTGTCTTTGAGCTCGGCCACCCCTTCTTCAAGAATTTCACCAATCTGAAACCAAGATCACTGGTTATTAAGGTCCTCGAGGAATTTAAAATATTCTCTACATTGGAAGGAATACCTTCTGAGGCATCTTACTGGCATCGACTACAATCAGAGCACAGTCTGCATTAATTGCAGCACTTCGAACATTTCTCATCATCATAGAGTCTAACTTATGCATTTGCTTTTCAATAACTCCAGGCGTATCATAAAGAATCATCTGCAAACTAACCCATAACTCAGATAAATAACTACAAAAGCTCCACCAACAGTACTGTTTAAGGTGTCTAACCATTGAAAGCATAATACCTGATATTCAGCCTCAGAACATATGCCAAGGATTCGATGCCGTGTAGTTTGAGGCTTATCTGTAACTATTGAAAGCTTTTGACCAATCATTTGATTTGAAAGAGTGCTCTTTCCAACATTTGGCTTACCTAATACTGCCACATATCCTGCAACAAGCGCACTTAGACATGTAATAATGAATTTCTTGGAAATGAGTTAAAAAAATTATATGGGCCCAAGGTATAGTGGAGATGAGAAAGTTGTCTCGATCTTCAGTTTCTCTGTTTCTGTTACATTATAAGGAAATTGATAGAAATGCCAGTAGGAAGAAATTGTAACAAAGGTTTATTGAGAATAAAAAGCAGAGTAATTCTTCCAGACCTGGAAAAGGAATTATGAAGCATTTGACATTCCTGCGAAGTCTCATAATCACCAAACATTCGGAATGTCAATTATGTGTCAATAACATCATCGTCGAGAATTTTCTAAAGATACACTTGGGTTAATCACTGCAGTGCACTGCATGAAGGCCATGGATTGGACCATAATATATAACAGTAGAGATTTACCACTGGATTCTGAAGTCCTGCTGGGTATTTGAAGATGACTAGATCCACGCACTGTATTACAATTCATAGAGATTCATAAACAAGTATAAGCTCATAAAGATCTTATTTTCTTGCAAAATGCAAGATCATTAGTATTAATCTTCATTCTCAAGTGTAACTTCATAAGCATTTCGCCTTCTGCCTCTGCATGTCAAGTACTGCTTTGATTCCAACAACAGCACAGTCAGATTTATCTATTAGTTGCATATATTAAACAGCCTTTTCACGCACTGATGCACCACGCTCTACTTCAGCTTCACATAAAGCTCATTAATTCAGTATATCTGGTCAGTTCCTCTCTGACTTGTCCCAATGCTTGCTTTTTGGTAAGTTATCAAAACATTAAACACAGATCCTTTTTAAATTTGATCCTTTTCAAGCAAACCCAAATAGTTCGAAAGCCTTCTTAGAAAGCATGCACTACCTCTGGCTCCTTAAGATATAAATTCCCTTCAAAATTACATCAACCAAAGAAGGTAAAGTCATCTTGTGCTAACAGCCATCATGGAAGCTAAATGAAACAGACAGAGAGCCAGGAAATATACTACATCTCACAAAATCCCATGATCTTTAAACTTAGGCAAGAGGAAACTATTCAAATTTCCAAATTCAATATGCAGAACATCTTTTAGATAGTCCCAATAAACTTTAGCATTTCACGTACTTAATTTGTTCATGCATATCATGTAGAATTTTCACTATAATAAACAACAAGCAGCTTCATAGACCAACAAACAAATGTAAGCTTCTACTACTTCTGTTTGAAATGTCACTTTGTTAATATAGGTATTTGCAACAAAGCTAACTAATATTCTTACATCAACATTGTACTCTGCTATATCATGATTTGCATTAAGGCTTAAGTTATGAAACAAACAAGCTGATGGCGTTACAACCCTTTTCCTCACTAAATCTCAACTCTTTCTTTTTATTTACTACAACTCCATTTCTAAGCATGTGTCAAAATTATTTGCAAGTGCATGATCTTTGAGGAAGCAATTAGTGCAAGCAGATATAAAACCCAAGTTTCCTAGGATTTAAAGCAAGTCATAAGACCATCATTTCTATGCAGTAATTGACATATCTCCAATATTTATATCAGATTAGTTACTTCACTGACTTTCAAGCAATACATGCCCACCACTCATACTATAATTGTCTCAAAGTATTCCATTTGTACCTAACTTTTAGTCCTCATCATATCCAAAGAATCCATCACTCATCACTGATCATAGTTCTATTCAGTTAATCAATACATGAGAAAAATTTTCGGTCCATTTATTTTTATCTAACAAGTACCAACAAAATCAATACATAATTCTAAAGCCAAACAAATACCGCAAAATAAAAAGAAAAAATAAATAAAATACATAAAAAATTTCATCTTCTTGTTTGCTTTCTGTTGTCATAGTTCATCTAAATCCATTTGTCCCAATCCAAATTCAAAGCATTCACTAAATTATCCAATCGTCAACATGAACACCTACCATTCGCCGTCCAACCAACACTATGAAAGCAGAGAAAATTCTAAAAAGAAAATAAAGCAGAACAATGGAGAAGAGGGGCAAAGGATGAAGAACCTACCACTCTTATGGTTCGGAGGATCAGAATCGAGCTCTTCCAGCTCGTAGTCATCCAGCACAGCCAAGCTGCGGTCAGGCTTCTCACTCAGCGATAGGAAAGAAAGAGTCTCATCTTCTTCATCCTCTCCACCCTCTACTATAGGATCACTCCTTCCACTGGAGATAGATAAGCCATTCCAGCGACTTTTCTCGATGATGGGACGCCATAATCCCGCACAAGAAGCAGAAGAAAGAGTACGGTTTCGGTGAAAAGGAGAGAAGAGGGAACGGGGTGAGGCGGAGGTGGCCGGAGGAGGGAGGAGTGCGGCGGAGCGAAGAGCCAGCGTCGGCTCCATTTGCGACAGAGAACACCGCCGAGGATAAGGCGAGCGTGCCTTTAGGCACTAAAATTTTTTAATAAACCCCAATTTTCTTGTCCGAATTTTCAAAGTTATCTGGGTTCATGAGCAAACTTCAAAAGTATATTTGTTTTGGTCCACTAAATTAAATAAATTTGTTCACTTAGTCCCATTTTAAACCAAAAATAATAATAATATAATTTAAATTTTAAAATCGATAATTTTATTAAAAATAAGATTGAATGTATATTCTTTTTGTCCCATTATAAGTGTCCACTCGTAGAGCTTTACATGTAAATAAATATCCATTTTTATAAAAAATAATTTTTAAATATAACTTTACCAATATGTTTAGCTGGTAATGGCGAAAAACACCCCCAAAGTTTGGGAAATGGCCAAAAACACCCCGTTAATTTCCAAATCCATAAAAACCCCTTCCTTTTAAAGACAATGATTTTCAAACCCCCAAAGAATGAAACGGTGGTTAACGGAGTTACTTTTCAAATTCACGGACGGAATTGCCCCTACCTTGCATGGGAAATCGTGGTGCAATCATTAAGCCGGTTAAAGAGGAAGTGGAGGGTTTTTCGTAATGGGAATCCCAAGAGAGGCGAGAGCGGTGTTCGTTTTTTCTTCTTTGCTTAACTTTCTTGACTTTTCCCTCTCCGAAGCTCTCTCGGCTTCGACATCCTCTGTAACTTCGGGTCCACCGTGCGCAAGTATCCCGCACTTCCATCGGTTTGCGGCTCAAGGTATGGCGAAGGCGTGTCTAAAGCAAGGCTTTTATATGAAGTACTACTGTTACGAGAGATATTCCTCGTTTTTGTTTTGCGTGGTTCTAGTGTGCGGGGGAATTTCTCATTTGGGGTTTCTAGGGTTTTGGGTTTTTAGGGTTTAGGGTTTTCGGTTGTGCACACGATCATTGAAAGAGATATCGGTTGTTGTTGTTTGTGTAATGCTTACAATGTGCGTTTCCCCTTCCATTTGATATGGTTGCGGTTTGTAAAAGAGATTTCCGTGTGATGAAATGAGTTCGTGTTTAAAAGAGTTTGTCTCCGTTTAACGGTGCATCTCTGTTTAAGTGTTGAGCTTTTCGTGTAAAACATTTGTCTCCGTGTAGCGTTTGATGTATACGTTTAACAAGTGTTGTCATTTTTGCGGTGTTGTGATTATGGCGGTAAACCTAGTCAACGGGAGATGCTACTTGACACCGGTGGTGGAGACCTTGGCCGAATTGAAAGTCCACATGACCTCTCGACATTGGGAGATCATCCAAAGGACACCGTTTGCGGCATTCATGAGGTGGAAGGCTGTATTCCAAGAGAGGGCCCTTCTCGATTCGCCTGCGGAGGTACGATGGCCGCACCAATAAATTCGGGATCGGGCGAGCCTGCTCGGCTCGAGCCTGAGGATGTGGCTCTCGTTATGGAGTGCGCATGGCTGCGACGGAGACGCGGTCCTCTTTAAGAAGAAGAAGACACCGTCGGCTTTCGAAGGGAGATATTTTTCGAAAAGCTTCGACGGACACGGGGACGCCATTATGCGCACTCTTGAGCGTCTTGTTGGACGAGAGGGGGGAGAGGAGGATTTTGTGAAACTCTTGATGGCGTACCTCATGGGGACAATCCTCTTCCCGAATACCTCATGCTCGGTGCCCACTTGGATCGTTGATTATGTCGACGATCTACGGCATGGGGCGGTACGCATGGGCGCGGGCGACGCACAAATGGCTTATGGAGGACGTTCCACAAGGCGCCGCTCGAGTGCAAGCCGGATGCGAGGGGGAAGGTAAACACGGGGTACATTAAGGGTTGCTCGATCGCGGCGACCATACGGTTTTACGAGGTGGCCGAACAGGCAAGAAAGCCCGTTTCGGCAAGACCCCAAGGGGTCTTTGTGCTCTTTGCGAAAGTACTTAGGAAGCACGCGACGATAGAAACCAGGTTGGTCGGCTCTCGAAGGAAAAGAGGTAATAAATCGGTGTTAATGTGTTTACAAAGAGCGGGTTAATGTTTAACGATAGGCTTATCCGTGTAGGAAATGTAGTTTGTGTTTAACGCTTGGTGTCTTCGCTTAACCTTGTTATACTCCGTTTAAATGTGTGCCATATCGTTTACGTATATATGTCAAATGTTTAAATACGTTTGTTTTGGATCAAATTGAATGATTTGTATCGAGATTGTTTTCTTTATATATGTTAGTTTCTGGCTGGTCCCGGCGAATCTTTGCGGAGGAGACTTTTGTTGGGGCCAATTGGCGGATGGATCTTTGTTGCGCGGGAACCACTTGCACGGCGCAGCGGAGATGCCGGCCCCTTCCGCCCGTTCGCGCCGACGTGGTTCCCGCCCTTCCCGGCCCAACACGCAACCCTCGGCGTCGGATAGGCCCTCACCTACCCCGCCAATTGGCAACACCCGCACCGGCCGCGACAACGAGAGTCACCCGGATCCCCGAGTCCCCCGACCGCGGTAGCCAACCGACGTCATCGGCCCGACGACGTGACTACATCCTTTATGCGGGCATGCCGGGTGATGATGAACGCTTTCCCCGGTTGTCGCTCGGGTTGAGGCATTGGAGGCAAGGTTTGATTCGTTTGAAAGGGCTGCACCGTCGGGACAAATACGTGACTTTGCCGGGACGGATGAGCCGTTGGAAATTGAGGACGACGACTTCATCGTGAAGGCCATTCCAAGACGGCCACGTATGACGAGGCCACGTATGAAGAGGCTTGCACAAAAGGCGACGAAAAGTATACCGCCTTGTGTGTCCGCCACCGGCCGAGGATGAAACAATGGCGGCACCACCGGCGGGCGATGCGGTTGTTGAGACCATTGCGGTTGATGACTTCACCGCCCGGTGGCGGAGATTGTAGACCCCGTTGGCAATGCCGCGTCGCGGAAGACTCCGAAATCCCCGTCGCGGTGGAGCCGGCGGCCGCGGCCGACAACGGCGCATCCGGGGTGGTGGCCACTAATTTTGAAGATGAAGAACCACCCGAGGGTGTGCTTCCCCTTGATGAGGCTGCCTTGGCCGCGGTTGAGAAGACCGTTGCCTCTATTGTGGAGGAGCTCCTTCCCACGGAGGAACGGCCGACCCACATTGCCACATCCGGTGTGGGCGCGATCCCGCAACGGCAAGAAGCATCTACGGATGATCCCAATAAAGGCATTGCTTGGGGGCGAAGGGAACGTCGCCGAGAAAAAAAAGAAATCGGTCATCTTCGCCAACCGGCGGTATGAAGAAGTGCGGAAAGACTTCGTTCCGACGAAAAATACCCCTGGTCAATCGCGCCTCGACGTATTCGAGAAGGAGCTGATCAAGATTTTCCTCAACTTCCCCATGGACGAGTAAGTATGATAGTGTAGATGTTAATGTTTATATAGAGATCATCCCATTTACGTTGTTGCGTTTTCGTTTAATTACGGTCGTTACCATATAACCTAGTAATGTATCGTTTAACTAACGATATTCTTGTTTACCCCTATACATTATCATTTACGTATGTGTTGTTTCCACTTAACGTCTACGTGTTATTAATCAATCGCATGTGTTGCCGTTTAACCGCAATTCCGTCGTGCGGAGGAATGATTATGTCGGCACCACCCGGGCCAACCTATTCGTTCGATCGACGGGAAAGAGATGGTGACGAGATGATGTGTTGGGCGCCTTCGTGTGCATCGTACAAGACACACTTACAGAAAGCCATATCCTCATAAGAAGCGCGCCTCCATCACTCGACCGCTTGGCGTTGTTTATGTCGAAGGTGGAAGACGCACATGAGACGACTTTGGCTATGATCGGAGATGCCACCAAGGTCGTCGATGGCGTTGACATCATCATCCTTCCCATAATCTTGAATGGCCACTTCCATGTCGTGGTGTTCGACAATAACAAGAAAGAGTACGGGGCATTACACCTCATGCCCAAGTGAAGAGTACAACGAGAGACGCGGTAGCAATGGTAAGCTCTCTGCGATATAGATTTCGATTATCGAGTGACATAGATGCTTTCTATTCTAACATCGGTTTGTATAATGCGACGGCGGGAACTATTCGACACATGTCTCGAAATGGAGTACGGCACGACGGCGACGGCACGGTACCCGCTTGTTCACGATGACGACACACCGCGTCAAAAGAAAGGCCTTGTCGGCTTGCGCCGTCTACGTGATGCGGTTTATCGAGCAATTGCTCCGCGGCGAAAAGCTGCGGATAGCGCTCTCGGACGTCCCCTATCTACGATTGAAGTACGCTGCCCACATACTTAAGGAAGGACGACCATCCGGCATCAAGCAACGCGGGGAGGGTCCGGTGTGGGGAAGTAAAAGAGTTTTGTCGAAATTCATGTAATTCATTATCCTAACTTAAACATATTAGTTGTGCGCTAAAGGTAATAGTATGCGGTTACCGGTCGGTGTAAAGTTTGAAATATAAAGACTGCCAAAATGATTTGCTCTCCGTTTAAACTTCGTTAGCTCCGTTCAATTATACTTCGTGTAGTTCACTCTTTAGACTCCCCGCGTAATTGTACGAGTCTTCGTTTGCTATTTCATTCCATGTGACAATAATTGCTTAACAAAAATCCACAACTTACGCTTCTCGCAACGGAAATTACATGAATTTGAGATAGATGTCGGGTCGATTTTAGTTTTCATAATTAATGGTGAAAGTAATTAATATTGGCTTATGATTCACGCTATCGGTAACAAAAATGACCGTTTAGGTTTGTATGTTTAAATATAGATTACGTTGTTTAAATATTAATTATTACGTTTGGATTCGGGATGACTCCGTTTAAATATAGAGAACTCCATTTAGATAGCGCAATTTACAAACGACATCAACTCGAACATAATCTCACTCCCCCTTTTCTTGTCATTCAAATCTTGGAGCGGCTTTTCCACACGTGCCTTTCGATATTTTATTCCTTCAAGTTTTGCGTTTAGTGAACGGACCGGGTGTTCGAAAACCCAATCCAACTCTTCGCCGCTGGTGTAATCCCCGACGGCTCGTGAAGGTCCTGCAATGAAGAGTTGAAGGTTTACGTATGGAAGGTGGCTCTTTTTTTTGTTTTTACACTCAGGGAGAAGTCTTACGGTATGCGGTACTGCGTCGGATACGTCATCGTCGGCAACCGGGGCCTTGGTAATCTCCACGCTGCTGAAGGGCACAAGCGCTTGAACGCCACCTCGGCGGCAATGTTACTGCGCCTCCTCGGCGCTTTCCGCGGATGAAGAACCGGAGAAAGGGGTCCCGTCGGCCGTCACCGTGGCCGGGAAGACGGGGTTGGTGTCGGGGCCTTCACGGAGAGTGGTGTACTCCGGCGAGGGCCGGCGTGTCATCCGGCAAAAGTCGCTAGACGTGACTTAAACATTGTTGTGGGATGTGGATAATATCTGCGTACGTATCTTGTTTCGGCTTGATGCTTACATACAACCATAACTATTTGTAAAAAAAAAAGGCATTGGTTTTCGGTGAAATAAATGGAATATAGTAAATGGCATCGGTTACGTTCACGCTTTCTTGACCCGCATTTCAACATTAAATTGGAGTAATTAATAATAAATTCACATTGCCTAGTTTATCGACTACGTTATACCGTAACTAGCCTAAATTCAACTCCATTTATGCATGCGACGTTTCGGCATTTTCCAATGCAAATTTTCTGGTTTTGAACCTATTTTGTAAACATCAATGAGGTATTTAATCTATGAAACTCGCCATCATTGTTTAAATATAACCGGCATCACTTACCCTTACACTTTACCGTTTAACTATCGATATCTGCGGTTAACTATCGACGAACGAGAACGAGGGTTCTCCCCGTTTAACATTGCATGACACCGCTTATTAGCGTGCGTCTTCACTTAACATTCGATGTTTATGTTTGAATTGTCTTCTTCACACATCGAGGACTACGTGTGAAAACTATTCTCTCTATTTACAAACACTCGCGCTTTTCAAATATTGTGGCCCACCCTTTTACGGGCGTCGACGTTTATAATTTAGTGCCGATGTTGAAATATACACGTATCGGTTTAAAGATCAAAACGTAACGGGGGAACAAATTTCTTTCCTTCACAAAATTTTTAGTTGAAACGGAGTTCTATTACAACCGGCGTAGGCATACTAATTTATACATCTAAAAGCTGAAAAAAAACATTATCATATCGCTTTCGGTCCCTGGATGAGCTTCCTCACTTGGGCCGTGCGGGTTCTTAGTCGGTCGAGTTTTCGGAGAGGACAACTTCCTTCTCCGCAAGCTCGACGAGGATGTCCTCCGAAAGCACTCCAACTCTTATTTGTTGGAGTGCTCGCGGTTGAGTGAAGGCGCCGCATCGAAGGCGTTGCGGTGCGAGGCCCCGCAATGAAGGCTTTTAACAATTTAGAAAATAAATAAATTTCCCGTAACATGGACGCGAAGTCTTACGGTATGACTTACCTCCACATAGTCGATCGGCGGTAGCAGTGGGACGCGTATTCATCCTCCCGGGGTATGGAATACGGAGGTCATTGTACGCCACCTCGGCCGCGGTGTTACGGGCGTCCTTCGATGTTTTCGCGGGGTAAGGGCTGTAGTAAGTGGTCCCATCAACCGACACCGTGCCCAAGAAGGCGGGGATGTGGTCGGGGCCCTCCCTAACGGTTGAGTACTCCGGCGACGGCCGGCGGGTTCTCTGGCGAGCTCGTTGAGGAGGGACTTGTACATACTTCTTTCTTCGTGTGTAATATGTGGATGTGCCTTTGATTTCCGTTTATTGTTTAAATAGAAGTTTAGGGGTCTCAAGTTTGCCTAACGTACTCCGTTCATTGATGCTTACGTGTGGATTTTGAATTCAAATGTAATTGGGAAAGAGATGGTAATGAATTAGCATTGGTGCTTGGGATTTGTGTTACCATACAACGTCTCAGTTAAACATTCCGCCGAAGATGTGTAAAACTTCGCCGCCGTATACTGTTTAAATATGACATCTCTGTTTATGCGTCACTATCTTACATTCCTTCAGGAAGTTCAAATACAAAAGAATGACAACAAGCGATGTGCCCGTTTAGCGTTATTGGTTACCGTTTATTACCGATATTTCCCGTTTAACATCCAGCTGCGTACGCTTCAATTTGTGTGTGACTCTTTAAATGTGTCACCATTTAACATTAGGTTTATTCGATTAAAACTTCGGTGGGTACAACGAAATTCGTTTATTCTATGTTTAAATATCGGGCGTCATAACCAAATAAATGTGTGCTCTTTAAAGATTATCTTTTTACGAAGCCTAATCGGCGACACTTTCATTGCAAGTTCTACGATTGTGGCCGGACGCGTGGCGGCGGGCTGCAATGTAACTCGCGGACATCGAACGCTTGCGACTCGATCCTCCTTCGTCTAGGACGACCGGGTTGCCTTCTCGTCACGGGGCGGCCGCAAAAGCGGATCTCGATTGTTGTCCGTGGGCCTCTCATTGTCGGGTATGGGAAATATAGCTTCCTTATACGCCAACTTGTAAGTGTCGACGGTGAAGTGATCGCTAATAAAACGATGAACATTGTTGTCCGTCACCAATATCGCGGCGCAAGCGTGTTTGCACGGGATGCCATAAACTTGCCATCTGCGACATGAGCAAGTTCTGCGGCAAGGCCTACGGAGTTCTTGCCTTGGTCGATCACTTCGTAGCGATCGGCGAGACGGCGAGCAACGTGAAGACTTCGGCTATCCTACACAAGCGTCTCAACCTTTGAACGTATGTCCGGGCATAACAAAGTATCCCATTTGTTCGCTTGCTCACGGCGAGTGCATAACATGCGCATCAGCTTGTACCTGCACAACGAATATCGGAAATCTTAAAGAAATTTACGCGAATATATGAATATTTAAACACCACTACATCGGAGTAAACAGAACAGTAATAAACTAAAGATCGAAGAAGAAAAACATATACGACGGTATTTAAACCGAGACGATGATATTTCTATTATATTCCTTTGATGCGTGAACGCGCCATTGACATCCACCGGCCGCGCATTCCACAGTGACCCGGTATTTTTCGTTCTTCACGAATTTGAAAATCAAAATTCGATTGATAGCAAAATTGCGAAGTGTATCTCGGAAATGTTCAACGCCATCAAAACGTTGTCCGACGTCAAACGACAACACTTCATGTCGATCTGACGACAATGGCAGGCATGCGACACCATCCGGGTCGCCATGTGGTGGGACGAAGCGCTCCCAGATTCCGATTCCTGCCCAGCACTTCAGTTCAAACGCAAACGATCAGAATTTAAGCACAAAGTCCACTTATTTAAATGCCTAAGTTAATATTTACACCTTAACGAGGCATAGTTAAACAGAGATGTAATAATGCAAACGGTGTATGATAGTTTACGCGAAACATGATAAATTAATCGGAGACGCCCAATTTAAACGGATAATTCATTCTTTAATACGAGATAATGGTAGTGTTAAACACTAACCGACATACAACCGCATAATTGTTTTAGAGCAACGCATTACCACGACAATAACTCGTTTTCGGAAGGCTGCAGTGGCACGTCATCCGTCTCGACAACCATATCGACTACACCGCCTTTGAGGATGGAGAACACATGACACATGCTTTTGGAAGTCCACCTCGTTCTCTATTGGGCAAACCGTATTATGTCCATCGGGTGTGATGAACTTCACCCTCGCGCGACAAACATCGAGACCCCGGGCGCTCACAAATCTCACCTAACACCGCGCCCATTCGGTTGACGCGGTGAACGTCGGCACTCGTCCCTCCCCGTTGTATCTAGCAATGGCACAAAAGCTGTCCATAATATCGACTTAGCGGAAGGAAAAGGAGAACAAGAACA
Organism: Dioscorea dumetorum; assembly: GCA_902712375.1. Lineage (NCBI taxonomy): Eukaryota > Viridiplantae > Streptophyta > Magnoliopsida > Dioscoreales > Dioscoreaceae > Dioscorea > Dioscorea dumetorum. The sequence continues at coordinate 54,236 of CACTHL010000445.1, forward strand.
AAATTATGTAATTCGCCTTCTAAGCTCTCTAAGCGAACAAGAAACCATAAAGGGGGAAAAAACTCACATATGTATGCATAAAAGCCGGGACATGACATGATGTGATCGGGCGGGTTTTTTTTCCACCATTTGCGAGGGCAAAAATGGATTTTCGTAACACGGACCCATTTCATGTGACGGACGGGGGTAGAAGGGAACCAAACTATAACGGAGGGTTTGTCCGGGGTGTGCAAAAATATGAGGGGTTTTTGGCCGGTTTTGAAATTCCCGAGGGATTAACGGTAATTTTCCCTATGTTTAAACGCATTGTATTTTGTTAGTGTTACTTTAAATGCATAATGTTAATAGATGAAAATAAAAATGGGCTAAATGAAAAAAAAAATAAATTCGATATCTATACTATTTTTACTCTTTATTAAATTGTTAAAATCTAACACTTACAATTCAACATAGATAAATAAATATATAATATCATATCATTTATGTATTTATGTAATTATATATGTGATGCCAACTACCACTCTGGGTATATTAGTACCAAATTCATTACGTAAAGTATTCATTTTGGAGTGAACACAAAAAGCGTATGCAAAATAAAAGCGTATGTGTTAATTAAAAATGTACGTATCTGACTTCTTTTAAACAGGGTGAGGTGTCTTAAAAATCGACAGCAAGCTCAAACTCCCAAAGTATTTAAGATAGGCTAACCTCTCAAAAAGACTAATGGATCAAAAATAATTTAAACTAAAAATTCAAAAATAAAGAAGGATGAGCTTCAACCTCTTTCCATGAAGCCATAAATCAGGTTCCCTCAATAAAAGTACAACTATATCATATTGATGCAATGTGAAACTTGATTCTCATATGTGTAGAAATTATAACTGGAACAATTACTGCAAAGCGAAAGTCATTTAAACCATCAATAGAAAATGTGCTGATGAAAACAGAGAATGCAACATCATCAACATATTACTGATGCAAATCGCATCTTCGAAATCTCGACCATATATAGAAATCCTTACAGTTTCTTGAACACAGAGTTTCTGATAAAATTCATCGATTGAAAACCCGGCAAACCTTTATCTTCAGTTCTCGCATTCTTGTTACTGTTATAACACCATCTCTTAATCCAAGAGTAGTCTGTCTTCTTTGCAGATTCCTTACAATTCCATTCATTTTGTGGTAAAACTGTGACATTGTCCAATCCCTCTTGTAATTGTGCATTCTTCAAAGCATTTGCTAATTTCTGCATCATGCTTCTTTGATCCAAATACTCCGAAGAAGGGCGATACTTTAGACGGTGAACCCATCGACCGCTTGATTCCAGAGATAATGAGCTTGTAACCATGTTAGGAGACTCTGAAACTTTCATATTGTCAACATCCATGAGCTTTCGGTTCTCTTATTAATACAATTAGTATTTATGTTTCTGCTTGTCCATTGTGACTGTCAGCAGAAAAACACAACATGTAATATCCATTGAAATGAATGAAATGCTGCAGTTTATGTTCAGTTTTGTATATTGAGTAATGTTATTACCATGAAAGCCAAAAAAGAAAGACTGTCAAAGTTTAGTTTGTTCTAACATGTTGTTGTCTTACATGATATTATTTTTCTTTTTCAATTTCACTTTTATTTATCTCTGCAAATTTCAAGCCATTGAAGGCTACTAATAAGATGCATTCACCCACCCACTTATGAATCTTATTTGAACTCATAATAATTTTAAAGCACTGATTTCAAACTTAAAGATTGATGATCATGGATCTATCTATTCCTCACATCACAATAAACCAAAAACAGAAGGGAAAAAACTCACCTGTTCATGAGCTCCAACTCCAAGTACTGAAGTGTGGATTAAAATTTGGGAAAGAGATCCAACTCAAGAACAAGAATGGGAGTTCTCTCTGAGACAGAAAAAATACAGTGCTAACACATGATCCACAAATTAATAGCTGTTAGTTTGTCACTGCATTTGATAAGTTTTTTTTTTTTTTTGGGTCATTAAAGTGCAAAGAAGATGGTACACCACTGTACCTCTGCTAGTGGGCCTTTTCGGCCTTCCGGGCCGGGCCAACCCGGCACACGCTACCCATATATATATATATATATATATATGAAAAAGTCTTTTAAGAAAAACACTTCTTCAAGGAAAAGAAAACACATCGAGACAAACGAATAATTAATTTTCTGTTTTATTTTTAAGATGCATTTTTTTATAATGTTTAAAACCACCGTCACTCATATATCTATTGAATACTCAACCATATTTCTTGGTATGAAAAATAAATCCATTACTATTTGGCTATTGTATCCCATAGTAGATATAAACTTCTATCTAACATAATGATATTTTTTTCTGAAAATAATTTTTATATAATTAAAAATTGTTTGTGTGTACAAAAGGTGGCTAGGATAGTATAGACATTTTTTTAAAATATTGATAAAGTATATATATTTACCGGCAATCTAGTTTAGGAGAGTGATGAGATAGTCGAAGAAATATAACAGAGTAAAAATTATCCCAAAAAGTGATTTTTTTTATGTATGATAATTTTTAAATTTAAAATAATTTGTTTTTAAGTGACTCAAGTCTTTTATCAATTAAAACAAATGTCTATATTAGTAATTATATATTTTTACAATGAAAAATTTTACAACCAATTTTTGGATTAAAAATTTTTATGGACGGGTTGCTATATATAAAGTTAAATTATTTAAGTAAACCATTATTATTCATAAAAAATATTGATCAGATATTATTTAATTAGGATAAAATGATTATTATTTTATATTATATAAATTATTATTATATATATATATTTTTATTATTTAATATTGTTTGACAGTGTTTATTTAGATATAAATTTAATAATTGTTATAATATTTTTAGATTTTAAATTTAAAGGTTTTTTAAATAATATATATATATATGAGAATGGACGTGAAGCGGCAACGTGGTGCGATAAGGACTAGAGAAAATACACAAAAATAAAATATCTCATAATTGTGAGGATAATTTTGTCCACATGTTAATAAAATAAGTCAAGTCAGTGTTTGGTATGGGGCACCACCTACCATGTGACCCCCTGTCACCATAATTTCATGCAAAGTTGATGGGCTTGGCCCTTATTCTATAATCTAATATAATTATTTTTTTTATTTTAAAATTATTAAATAAATCTCTACCTTAGAAAAAAAAATTTTAATATAATATACTCCTAGATAATTCATTGCAACATAACATATATTATTTTCTGTAATTAACAATCACTTGAAAGCATAAACTAAAATTTGATTTTTGATTTATTATTATTTTTTCAATTGAACACCAATAAAGATAAACGAGAGTTAATCACTCCACACTTTTATATACATATAAAATATTTACAAAATGAGATGTTTGCATGTGGATATGTATAGTTTAATTAATTACAAATTATCATTTATTAATTTATATAGCTAAATAAATGTTTTTATATTTTTTTTTACATGCACTTTTAAGCATTTTAACATGTAATCTAATATATTTTTATAGATTATGCGAAGAATTTTTATAACTTTTTAGCATTTTAAGTCAATCATTTTATAGAAAGCTATATTGTTTTAACATTTTTATTAATTCATCTATACCTATAATTTAAATACTCAATAGAATAGAAATTTCAAAATATCATAATAAAAAATAACTTTTAATGTAATAATCATTTATTAATTAAGACACTCACTTAATCCATTTCATCAATTGAGTTAGAGACTCAAATTATTCAAATTAACTAGTTCTAATCAAATCGAAAGCCCTTTGATCCAACATTATTGGATCCATGGCACAAGGTTTGATTTGCAAGATTTTTATTGTCAGCATTTGAAAGACGTCGAGTGCAATGATATTAAAAGTCCTCAGTTGTTTTAGTGAGCTTGCAATCCAATCCAATGTCGCTGGGTGATGGCATATAGATGGATTGTTATTGTCTTTATGCGCATAACCATAATTATAAATAGGCTTGTCATATTTATAATAAAAAAAACTAGTTCTAATCAAATAGTACTTGAATATTCATGAAATGTTTTAGTAACATATTTATAATGATACAATAACTTCTGTTGGTGGGCATGATATTACATATGTCACGATGGTAATGAATTTCATAAACAAATTTAAAGAAATATATATATATATATAATGTTGGGATTTTTAAAACAAATATAAATTTTCTTTTATGGATGTATAATGTATTCTCAAAACTTGTCATTTGGTTTCTTTTGATGATCCTTGACCAATAAACTATTCATTATTTTTTTAACTAAGATAAAAATGATTTGCCATAATTTATTTAAATAATTAAGTATTATCTTAATTAAAAAAAATAAAGGAATTAATATTGTGAACTAATGATGCCATTTTTAAGCCGGCAAAATCACTTTTATATTTGTTTGTACTCTCCTAACTTTAATTTGACTCAGTATATCTATTATTTAAACAAATTAAATAATTATTTAAGTATCACAAAAATGTTTTTATTTGAATGCTTACTGAATGGCTCTTCTCATTCAACAAGGCTTGTTTTGTTGAGAAATGACCAAAAACACCAAAATTAAAATGAGTTTGATATTGTCAACTTTGGTGAAATGTCTGCCTCACATAACTATTTCATATGGTTTTTATTTATTGATTTTTAAATATTTTATACAAACTGATGAAAAAAATTAACAAGATTAATGTTTGATTTTTCTCCCCACCCAATTTATATAATTGGCTATTTTAAAAAAATCTCATCAAGCCAAAATAAGACAATTCTCATTTCTCCAAATTCTATAATTTTAGGGTTAGAAGCGATTTTAAACCCATGAAAGAGCTTGACATTTTAGGGTTTGATATATATATATATATATATATATATATATATATATATATATATATATATATATATATATATATATATATATATATATATTGAGATAAGGCGACAAGCGCCAACTCTCAGGGGCGTACGCATGGCGGGGGGATTGCCTACAACGTCCTCGCCCTCTTGGAACGGGGGAGCGCGGTTCGGGGGGATTGAACTCGCGTCTCCTCCCACGAGGGGACCCGAGGTACCGCTGGCTACAAGCCCTTTGGTAATGACAAATGTTCTTATTTAAGATTACAATGAGTTAGATATTGATTTTATAATGTGGCACATATTATGGTCTTTTATATTAATAAATTCCTACTTGTTCATCTACCTTAGGGAACAAAAATTAAGTATTCTTTGGGCATCAACATATTGTAAAGTATTCTTTATTTAAAAATTACAAATAAATCACTTTAAAACACAGGTTGAGTCCAACTAGATTCAAGTACTTCTAATTGAAATAAAATTTTAAGATAAGTTTTATTTATACATTTTTTTTCTTGAATTCTCACATTTTCTTCAAACCAAAGCAATTGTACGATTTTTTTTTTTTTTTTTGAAGTTTACTTTCCTTCCAAGTCTTAAATTCTAGAGTTTCAAGTAATCTCCATTCTTAAGGGATATTATTATGATTTATTATTATGGTGCCTAAGTTTTATGTAAACATTAACTTTTAATTAATAGATTTGACTATTTTAATAGCTATTTTTTATTTTAAACTCCTAATTAAATTTAATTAATACATTTAATATGAAATAGCTAGGTCCTCAAAATTTTGAGCCTTGAGTTCTCAATATTCAAGAGAAAGGAAATCCAATCCTCTTTAATCCTAACATATAGATCATAAGCTAATTAACAAGAATCATTTATCTATCTCTTATTTTTTTCACCATTCATGCATTCTTTCAAAACATTCAAATCATCCTAAAAACTATGCAACCAACCAATTCATAAACATATATCAAACGCTTTCTTTATTTTCCTAATTTAATTAAAATGGATATAAATTGTATTCATGTCCAAACACTCTCATATTTCAGGAAGTACATGACAAGTTGCATGTGATAAAAATATATTTATCTTTTTTTTTTTCTTAGCAAACAACAACAACAACAACAATTAATAAAACCCCATGCAACAACAGTAATATCTCACAACATATATATTATTTCTTAGAAACTGTACTTAATGAATCCAACAAAAGCCAAATTAGACAATCTTTGCATGTGAAAACAAGAAGAACATACACATAAAATAATAATAAGAAGAAGGAGGAGGAGAAGAAGAAGAAGAAGAAGAAGAAGAAGACATTGAATAGAGAAGATAATTATTTGAAGTAAATAATAGGAGAAGAAGACTTAGAATCCCAAGTACCAGCTTCTTTCAAGTAATCCAAGTACCTTAAAAACTCAGGCTTCATCAAGGCCCTATCAAAGTTTGGTGCTTGGATGGCTTTAATGACAGGATGACAACTTGATGAACTTGCATTTTGTCCCTTGGATTTCAATATACTTGCTCCCTTGCAATCTGCTTCATTCTCATTCTTCTTCTTCTCCTTCTTCTTCATGATCTTCTGCTTCTTCTTGTCATCATTAGTACTAGTGTTATTGCTAGGCAAGGACCATTGCCTTACAAGCTTGATGTATCCCTTGTGGCTTTTCTTCTGCTCTGAAGTTCCTGACATTATTGATTCTCTTCCCTTTACTTGTTTGTGATTCAATTGGAGTGTTTGTTGTTGTTGTTGTTGCATGTTTATATATATATAGGACTTAGTCTTCCCTTGAATTATATATATATATATATATATATATTAAGGTCAACTTGTAGGACTCTTTATTAAAATATTTTTGAATAATAGAAGAAAAATAGTTACATTTATAATGGGAAAGTGAGAAGAGGAAAGGAAACAGTAATGTATTATTAAAAATATAAAAAAAGGTATGATTAATTTTAAGAAAAATTTCAATATTGAGATTATAGAAAACGGAGTGCTTTAATTATCAGTATTTTATGTATCAAGACAACATTGTATAGTTCTTCTTTAGCTGGTCTGGTTACTCTTTTTTTTTTTTTTTAAGATGAGTTTTATTTTAGATTTAAATTTTTTTTTGTTAAAATATATGTTAGGATTTACAAAGTACAATTGTTTATTCTACTATGTTTGTTAAAGAAAATCTTTTCTTTAATCCAATCTTAAACCAAAATATTACAAATAAAGATGTAGTTTACTTGAAATAATATAATAATAATATCATTTTTATTTTGATATATTTAGTGTTTCTCATACCTCTAATTTTGGTGCAACTTGACATATGTAACTATGTAAGATAATTAATTTGTTAATAGAAGGCAAAGTCAAGTAATCAAAGATGCTAGCTCTAGTTAAGACCATTCTAAAAAATATCATCAAGATCAAAACTTATATCATTGATTGACTATGATAGTTAGGTATTTTATGTTCATAGTATATATCAAGTGGAAAGAGAAGGAAGGAAGTCCACAAAACTAAATAAATAAATAAAAATAAAAAGATTGTGAAGTTTTAGACCAATCCCCCTTGTTTCTTATTGTCATAAAAAATTATTTATTCAACCATCAATTTTCATGAGTGATAAAAAAATTTGCATTAGTAACCACAGTGGGCAACAGTTTGTCACAAATTATATGAAAATTATCTGTTACTATAATATTGTCATTGAATAAAAAATAATATATTACATTAATTTTGTCACTAATGTGTTCATTGTTGTTATAATTAAATAATATTATTAATTTAATAATTTATTTTCTTAACCAATTAACATTTTTGTTTTAATGGCCATAGAATATAACAAATTTTGTTACAAATATGAAATTTATATGCCATGACAATTGTATCACAAAATCACAAATTTTCATGGCAAAAATTATCACATAACCAACTAAAAGTATTCATATTATGTACAAATAAATGAATGTTCAAAAAAAAAATGTAAAGCAATTCTTATTTCTAATATATAAAATTGGAAATTTTTATACCCAAACAAAGTTTTTAATTATACTAAACTACTCTCAAAGATAAACTTCCAAAGGAACTACTCCACTATACATTTGTTTCCTACAAAACCAACAAAAATAAAATAAAATCAAGTAATTAGTTTATGAGATATATATTAAGATGTTAATTTAAAGCGTGGGAACTTAAAAAATTTCAACGGGTGTGAACTCAAATTGATTGTTGCCTTTTTGGCTCCATTTTTCTAATCCTTTTAAACAATATAATTTACAAATTATAAATTATAAATGAATGAAAACACAAGATGAGTTTTCAATATCATTAAACATATAAATTGCTTTTGACCGAAATTAATTAATAGATTTCTCCCCTATATTTTCATCGACACTTCTTAAAATTAATTTAATTTAAAATACTAATTATCATTTACATAAATTGATAAACAATTGAGCACAAATAAATTGTTTGATCCAATAGCACTACAAGAAAATTGTTAATTACCAACGGCTTTTACCTAGAGAATATTTTGCAAGGTAATTAGCCAAGGAATAGCTAGGGAATAGAAAGGCATATTTACATATAAAAGATGAAAATATTACCTATGAATTACACAGGAAAATACCCAGGGAATTAGCCACGGCCGATCGTTCCTTAGCAATTCCCTTGTTAAATCTCACGGGAACTACGCGCCAAATATTTAGCAACGAATTACCATCGAAATGAACCGTTGGCATCTATACCCTAGCTAATCTCTGGGTAATGTACAATTTTACTCAGGGATTAGCTGGGTACAATAATCATTGGTATTTGGTCATAGCTAATCCCTGGGTAAAGTGAATAGTTTTAAAAATACACAGGGTATAGCTAGGTAAAATAATCATTGGTATTTAGTCGTAGCTAATCCCTGGGTAAAATTGAATTACTTTAAAGTACCCAGGGGTTAGCTAGGTAACATAGTCATTTTTATTTTTCCATAGCTAATCCATGGGTAGTTTTATTTCTTAGGATTTTTATTTAGCAAGAGATTAGTTTTCCTAGTTAAAATTATTGATCTTAAATATTACCCAGGGAGTAGCTAGGGACGGTAACCATCAAGTATAGTTCATAGCTATTCCCTGGGTAAATATAAATTAACTTATTTTTTTGAAAGATTATTAAATTGTTTTATGTTTCAGATTTGTTATTGTGTTTAAAAAATTTATTATTAATTGTTTTAACTTCATTATGATATATATATATATATATATATATATATATATATATATATATATATATATATATATATATATATATATAATTTCATAGTATGACTTTATTAAGCAGTGAATGGTATTGGATCTCAACAACCTAATCAAAATGTTGTAGCTGTTAGTGATACTCAAACAAACTATGGTAGCACACAAGATGCTTCAACCATTGTTAGGAGGTTACTTATCACAGTTGTGAATGGATTGTAAGTATTCACAATTTGACAATCATAGTATTTGTTATGTTTACTATTTATTGCTTATTTTATACTTAAACTATGGTAGGTTAGAGCCATCTACCAAATGTGCAAGGATAATCACAAAAACGTTTAAGGAGAAAGTTGACTTTGAAGGATACACATGGAAGACAGTGTCACAACCTATAAGAGACTTTTATTTTAAAGAATTTCGGGTATTATTCATTATCATTTCTAATTTATTTATTTGTTTGTTTTATTTTTTACCTGTTTTGAACATTGAAATATTTTTTTATCTTATGTAGAAGCACTTTATTTGGGATTCCTCATTAGAGGCATAAGTAAAGGAAGCTTGGGTTTTGAAAGCCTCACAACGATATAGTGATTTTTTGAGAGATATAAGGGATACAACAACAAAGCCGGAGTATCTAAGTGAGGAAGAGTACAAGCATTGGAAAGCTTTCTGGAATAGACCTACATTTAAGAAGAAACAAGAGATAAATTCTAAAAATCGACGTAGTATTGTGGGCCATCATGCCATACATGAGGGTCAATATCTAATGTTGAGCATGGGAAGAAGCTTGTATGTATAAATATAAGATTTTAAATGTATTAAAATGTGTTTATTTTATTTTATTTTGCAAATTCATGTATTACTTGTTGCTAAGAAATTTTAATATTTCTTATTGCTATAGGAATCTAAATTGGGTTAAAAAGCTACTCCACATGAGCTTTTTTTGCATACTCATGCTAAAAAACATGATGGGGAAACTTTTGTAGATCTCAAGTCAAAGACAATCAATGTAAGCATTTCTAAGACCGATGACATTTTAATGCAAGTTGTTAATTTTTTTTCTTCTAAATTTGTATTATTAACATTTGTTTTCAATGTAGGATAAGATGTTGACCTTGAAACAACATGCAATTTCTACAGAATCTGTATCAACGAACCCAGGACCTACTTCAGTAGATGAATTAACCCTTTATATTGAAGCTGTTGGTGGAGAGAAGAAAAGAAGAGTCTACCGTCTTGGTTCTCAAGCATCTTCTTATTATGGATGCTCTAATTCAAATGTCAATATCTCAACTGCAACATCTACTATGCAAAATAATGAAGATTTACAAAATGAGTTAGCATCAACAAGAGCATCAAGAAACTCAACAAGAACTTCAAGAAACTCGACAAGAGGTGGCTGAAATGAGGAGGATGTTACAATTACTTATATCTCAAAATCAAACACCTTCTCAAATAAATCAATCAGGTCATGATGAAGATGTTGATCCTACTCCACCAACTTAGTAGTTAATGTTCTTATCTTGTGACATATTTCTCGTATTTGTTGCTTGCTTGTGATACTTTTGAGTTTTAGCACTCGCCACTTATATTAGCTATATGTGTTTGAAGCTATTTTAAATATGAATTGTGTTGTTTTTAAATGTTTTTGGCAATGTTTAATTTTATCTTTCATACTTGGTTATGATAGATTGCAATTGTTATTTTTAGCATATTGTAGTAAAATTTACTGATTATTTTAAATGAACGATTTAATACAGGTTTTTTGTATTATAATTTATAATATAATTTAAAATAAATAATTAAAACTTTGTTTTATATTAGCAAGGGATTACCTAGGGAATAATCATTTTTTTTCAAATTTTATTACCCACGGATTACCCAGGTAATAATCCCTAGGTATATTTAGCAAGGGATTAACAAGGGTATGATTCATTACTGCTACATCGAAATACTAACACATTACCATGACATAATCCATAGTAAATATTACCCAGGGATTACCCAGGGACTAACATTTCAATTTTTTGAAAATTTAACAACGGATTACCTATGAAAAATCACTTGCTAACATTACCTAAAGATTTCCCAGGAAAGATTTCCAAGCAAATTCCTTGTCTTTGATGAATTGATTAACATTAATTACCCAGGGAATTTATTATTTACCCACGGAATAAGTCGTTGCTAGTTAGCAAGGGATTATAAAATCCCTGAGTAAATTATTACCCACGAGGCTATAACCTAGGGATGTTAATCTCCGGGAAATCCCTCGCTAATGAATATTAACCATGGATTTTACAATTTTAGCTAGGGAATTGGCCCAAGCTAATTGATGTTTTTTTTGTAGTGCAATATGAATAGAATTAATTATTAAGAGCAACTTATTAAGGATACCTTCATTATCAAAGTCAACTAAAGGATTGGTTAATTACTTTTCGCGGACAAATAAATAAATTTATAATTACTAGAAAATTTTATGTATTTTTGTAATTAATGCACAGGTATGTTATCTCTATCGGTTAGTTTGTGTAATTAGTGGTCCTATATATATAAATAATGTTGTCAATAAATATTTAATTCTAAGTCACACATTTTTTTTTATTTTTAATTTTGTTGGATTTAAGGTTTGTTTTATTTTAGGTAGAGGTTGATCGATTTGAGTATAAATTGAAGTGTTGATTTTTTATAATTAAATATGGATATTTTATAACCTATTTTGTATTTCTATCTGAATAATCAAATATTTATTGGAAGGTATCTCCAAATCATTCTCATCAGAAACTTATGATACAATAAAAATATTAGTAAATTTATATCTGTAGAATTGTGGATATGATTAAAAAGAAGAATTTATAAATTTGGAAAAGTTTATTCGAAATTTATGATTATTATATATATATATATATATATATATATATATATATATATATATTCATTTATTGAATATATATGCTATAAAATGATATTACAAAATAATGCTGATACTTTACATTACATTACATTACATATTTCTAATTAGCCTAATTTTTAAATTTTAGACAATATTACATATACAATATAAAATTAACAAATCCAATGGTTTATTATTAATAAAAGAACTAACATAAACTAATATGAGGTATTTGACAATATTGTCAAACTCTTTTAAGATAACCAAGTATTTGATTTATCAAAAGATAATTTTAATTCATATGAATAATTAATTATAGTTAATTGTAAATTTGCTTTTGGAAAAGGGCTATATAAGTTATGGAACTCCACCCTATCAAGCCGGTCTTTTGGGGTTATGTGTTAGTGTTGTGGGTTCCCCATTGTGTACAACATTTGGTACTTTTATTGAGATATATGGTGTTGGACTGTGTGAGGGACTAACCAACAGAGGGTTTTGACCTAGGAAAAAACCCGAGTGACGGGGGAGCAATGTTGTAACCTTTGATTTAGTACCACATTACCTAATAGATGAAGTATCCATATGCATATATAGGAAGAGTGGTTCCACCCTATCAAGTCAGTCTTTGGGGATTTTAAAAATGTTGTTCTAAATGAGAACTTTAACTTGAAACCTTAAATTCCTTGTTAAGGTTTTCACAAATTATAGATATGAAACAAAACTAAACCAATAGTTCCAATTCCATTTTATTTCTTTTGAAGTATGCAATTCCATTTTAATATATATGGTATGTATAAAAATATTTATAAAAATCTAATTAGAATATATTGAATGAAAAATTATATTTTTAGGAAAAGAATATATATTATAAATATGTTGTTTTGCCTTTTGACATTTTACAAATTCATACATGGTATAAAAAGCATTATTTGGCTCCCGGAGTTTTTACAAATTGGTATATACAGTACAAAACATTATCATTGTACTAATATATTTGTAGAAATATTTTAATTGTTTGATATATACACTATAAAATAGTTATTAATATAATTTCATTTTTATAGCAATATTTAATCGACACTAACTAGTTTCATTTCTGTTGACAAATTAAAATTGTCACACAAAGTAGAATAGTATGTGACCAAGAACATTTTTGTTACAACAAATGAAAATATTTGTGCCCAAAAAATTTTTCATTTGTATGCTAACGTTTAATGGGCATTAATCAGGTACATTTTTATTGACAAAAATTATCACCACTAAGGTAGCGTTTGGTTAGATGTAATTGTAAATGCAGATGATTTTCAATTACAATTTAATTGAAAGTACATGAATTTGGAAGTACAGTAATTACAAAATCTGATGTTTGGTTATATGTAACTGGAATTACTGTACTGCAGAATTTGGTGTTTGGTTTGATGTAGAAATGTGGCCACTTAGGGTGTGATTACCCCAAACACCTTTATAAATACCCATTTTTTTTGTTTTTACTTTTTTTTGCAATGGAGATTATTTTTTAATGTAATTATTATATTAATCAATTTAAATAATAAACTCTTTATTATTGTTATATTATTATCATTTTTAATTGTTAGTTATATTGATGTAATTGTTATTAGATTTTAATTGGTTAAAAACGTTTTGTTAATAAATCTATTTTTAATGATGATTTGTCTAATAATGTTTTATTAATTTGTGTGTATGAAAATAACCCTAAAAAACAAAACTATTTTCATTAAATAGCTTACTTAATATTTTCAAATAATATTAAAATTTTTGTTAAATACATTGTATTATATAAATTTATTAATATTAAATTACCTTATTTAAGATTTTCATGTATTTGCTACAGTGAAGTAGTTGGTTTTACGCCCAAATCGGGCGTAAAACCAATTACATCCAAATTCTCACTATATGTAAACTCAATTACATCCAACATTTGCAAATACACTCAAACAAACACCGGATTTGCTACGGTGAAGTAATTACAATTACATATAAAAGCAAATACACCCAAACAAACACACCCTAAAAGTAATTAGTAACAAAAAAAAAAAAAGTTTTATCACAATTACATTTATTTTCACAATCATGATTGTATTAGTGACAAAAGCAAATTAAAAGCCGTCACAATTAATTCAATTAGTAGTATCAATTAATTTTTTATCTCAATAAAACCTCATAATTATGGAAGAGAGTAGAAAAAATTGTCAAATAATGTCTTAATTAACCCTTATTAATTTAATAATTTAGAGTGGGAACCCATTGGGCCAAAAGCTAAATATGTGAGATATTATTCTATTGGTAAAAAGTTTCTTTTTTAAATTTACTCTCAATAGCAGACAATTTTTTCCATAACTTTACTTAGCCATGTTTGGTTACAAAATAAAAAAATCTTGCATAATTTTATTACGTAGGAAATACAAGTAATTATTACAAGAAATTGTAGCATATTTTATTATTACAGAATGAGTGTTTGGTTAACAAAATAAAAAAATATCATATAAATATTTCACCACTTTATAATGAGAAAAAGTCACACACTTCAAAATAAAAAAATATTCCACTCCGAGTGGAATATTTTTTTATGCCATAATTCTCACATTATGACATAATTTTATAGTATAAATTACATACCCAAACAACCATTATGGCATAATTCTGTGAAAATATTATATTATGCCATAATGTATGGATTATGGCATAATATTTGGTTATCCAAACAGGGCCTAAAGTCTTACCATATAAATCCATCTAAAAATCTCTCTCATTGTGTACTTACCTTTTTCATTGCAATCCTGTATACAATCTTAAAAACCTATATATATATATAGAAATTTGGTAGATAGGATGGGAACGGTAGATAGCTGACCATGAGGCTCACACCTCATGCATCTACCATTTTAACATATTCATTATTGGGCAAACTACGTACACATGCGTAGTACCATAGATCAGAAGAATCAAAGATCTGACTGGTAGATAGAGGAAGGGACATCATCCAACACCTCAACACTAGTCCATCTACCTTTTTCATTACTACTTAATATAAAAACATTGCATGTATTGATGAATGAATGTGAAATTATTGAGAGAAAAAGAGAGGAACAAAAGAAAGAAAGAAAGAAAGAAAGATGAAGGGACCAGTGGCTGTGACAGGAGCAGCAGGATACATAGGTTCATGGCTTGTCATGAGGCTTCTTGAGAAGGGTTACACTGTTAGAGCCACTGTTAGGGACCCAAGTAATATTTATATATGTTTGATTTTTTTCCTTCCTTCTTCTCTATTTTGTATTATTATGGTTTGGTTTTATTAATGTAAATAAAATATTATTGCAGGTGATTATAGGAAAACAAAGCCACTGTTGGAGCTACCAAATGCAGAGAAGCAGCTGAGTTTATGGAAAGCAGACTTGGGAGAAGAAGGAAGCTTTGATGAAGTTATTCAGGGTTGCACTGGTGTTTTCCATGTTGCTACTTTCATGGACTTTGAATCTCCTGATCCTGAGGTTGGTTCTTTTCTTTTCTCTTAATCTTTTATCTTGTCTTATTTATTTTGTTTATTGAGAACCAATGATGATAAACACAAAGAAGTTAATTAATTAAGTAGAGGTGGCAAATGTATATTATTGTAGAATGAAGTGATAAAGCCAACAGTGAATGCAATGCTAAGTATCCTCAAGTCATGCAAGAAAGCAGGGAGTATTCAACGTATAGTGTTCACCTCCTCCGCCGGCACCGTCAATGTCCAAGAACAACAGTTGCCGGAGTACGACGAGAACTCCTGGAGCGATCTTGACTTTGTCCGGAGAGTCAAAATGACAGGATGGGTACATATAAATATAATATTTATATATAAATATATGTTTCATGTTCATATATGAATAAGATGAATTTGCTTGTTTTTACTTCTTAAATAAACATAACTATTTATCTAACCGCCGCGTGATAGATAGTTACTTCTTTTAATTCAAAGTTTGAGGATTCAATCTTCTTTATGGCAAACCCATATTTTAAAAAAAAAAAAATTATTTGTTTTATAAATATGGACAAATCAGATGTTAAGCATAAACACCTGTTTTAATTTGACCATACCTTCAAAGTTGTCCAAATGACTAAAATATGTTATCTTTAAAATGAGGAAACTAAATATATTTTATTTGAAAGATGAAAATAACGAGAAAAATACAGCTATATCCAAATGAAAAATAAATAGCCTCATAAATTTCAAAAGGATCTTGGTGTACTTTATTTTTTCTTAATATTATAAATATTCTTTTCTTTTATGGGTTTTTTGATTACAAATGTATGGGTTTTTTTTTTTTTTTTGAAAAGCTATTTTATTTTGATTTTTTTTTTCTTTGTAATTATCTCTTTCCACGTATGAGATTATACAAGTTTGTGCGTGGTTTGTATTTGCTTACAAATCCCATAAGCTCTTGGAGGGCTGGGTGAACTCTTTAGATTTAAAAGAAAAAAAAAAGACTAATATGAGCAAAATATAATTTTTAATTTCTGTATTTTTTTTAATAAGATTGATTTGATTTAATACTGTCAAACTGTGAGTGTAGATGTACTTTGTGTCAAAAACACTAGCAGAAAAGGCTGCATGGGACTTTGCAAAAGACAATGGCTTGGATCTTGTGACAGTGATTCCACCGCTGGTTGTTGGTCCTTTCATCTCTTCAGCAATGCCTCCCAGCATGATCACTGCTCTGGCCCTCATCACTGGTATCTTTTTTTCTTAACTTTAAATTAAAAAAAAATAAATAAAAAATAAAAAAATATCCTAATACTTGTAACGGTAATAACCAACAATCATTTGATCTATTTGCATCGAGCCTCCTGTATGTTTGTGTTTTACTTAAAAATAATAGGGTAACTTATGGTTATATTTTATAAATATGCCCATTCCGAACAAATGGATTGTTCATATTTGTCATAAAAAACACTTGTGAATGCAATGAATGAGTGAATGAATGCATTGTGATTGCAGGAAATGAAGCACATTTTTCAATCTTGAAACAAATCCAACTAGTCCATTTGGATGATCTGTGTGAAGGTCATATCTTTCTCTTTGAGCATCCAGAGGCAAAAGGTAGATACATATGCTCTTCTCATGATGCCACAATCTTCACTCTTGCCAAGATGATCAAAGAAACGTTCCCTGAATATGACATCCCCCAACAGTATGTTTCTTCTTTATAAATATATCTTTAAATATATATTGAATTCTCAAATAAAAATAAATAATGTTTTGTGATATATTAATTTAATGTCAGGTTCAAAGGCATTGATGAGAATAATATTGGGCCTGTTCACTTCTCTTCTAAGAAAATCATGGATCTTGGCTTCAAATTCAAGTACACAATGGAACAAATGTTTGTTGATGGCATTCAATCATGCAGGGAAAAGAAGTTGATTCCACTCCAAACAGTCAAGGAGATTCCTTCAATCAATGACAAGATTAATGGCATTGATGAACAAGTTCCAGTTGCTACCAACTAGAGTTTGTTTGAAGTTTAGTGAACTTGTTTCATTGCTTTTGTCCTCTTCCAATCAATAAGAGTGAACCTTGTGATCTCATCTCTATATTATAATAAACTTATAATGTCTTCATTTACATGTCTCAATATTATCAAATGCATGCATTTGGAAAACTCTCTCATGGATGTCTTCATCAAGCAATTTTGGATATAAATTTTGAATTTGAGCAGCGAAATTCCATTGTTGATCATGGAAGAGAAGGGAACAGTTTGTGTCACAGGAGCTGCCGGTTTTGTCGGTTCATCGCTTGTTAAGTGTTTACTAGAGCAAGCCTACACTGTCAAGGCCACCGTCCGTGATCCTAGTTATTATGTTTCCTTAACTTGTCTATTTTTATTGGATTTTCTTGTAACTTGCTAATCAATGTAACAGTATGTATTAGAATTTGATTCTTGATTTCAGGTGATTTGAAGAAAGTGAAACATTTGCTAGATCTTCCTAATGCAAGCACAAGAATTACTTTGTGGAAAGCCGAACTTTGCGAGGATGGAAGTTTCGATGATGCTATTCGAGGATGTGTCGGCGTCTTTCATGTTGCCACACCTACTGATTTTACCGTCAATGATCCTGAGGTTTGATATGTTAGGATGTTATTTTATGTAATTTTATGTAACTTTATGTTTTAAAGTTCATATATATATATTTAATTTTGAATGATAAGAAGAACGAAACAATCAAGCCGGCGATTAAAGGAGTCGTAAACATACTGAAATCATGCCTGAAATCATCGACTGTTAGACGAGTAATTTACACGTCGTCTGCCGGAGCGGTTGGTACCGAAGAACATCGAAAACAGATGTATGATGAGGATTGTTGGAGTGATGTAGAGTTCTGCAAGACTAAGAAGATGGTTGGATGGGTAAATATCAAAGAACTTAATTAAAAGGATTTATTAACTTTATTTTATGATATATATATATATATGTATATATAAACTCCTTTTAATTTTTTTCTCTTTATTTAATTTTCTTATGTTGTGCAGAATTATTTTGCATCCAAAACATTGGCAGAGAAGGCTGGTTTTGAATTTGCAGAGAAGAGCAACAACATTGACTTCGTTAGCATAATACCTACGTTAGTCAATGGGCCATTTTTCATGCCAACTCTGCCACCAAGCATGCTCACTGCTTTGGCTTTGATCACAAGTATAATTGATTGAATCCATTTCAATTTTTTATAAATATGTCGTAATGTTATTTTATGTTTCTATATTGTATTTAAAAAACTTTGTCCTTCTAGCATTAATTAGACTAATTTATGTTCTTATTGCTAAAACATGTCACATTATTATTATTATTATTATTATTATTATTATTATTATTATTATTATTATTATTATTATTATATATACGTGTGGCTTATGTGGGCTCGATTCCATTGAATATATAACTTTCGCTTGTAGGATGGGAAATGAAGACTTACATATTTAAACTCATATTTACTAAATTAGTTGATATATGACTACTAGTTACTCCAATTAACAACATTAAACCATAAAATAATGATTTGATATGAACACTAGTAGTCTAACAGAGATTGATTAGAGTTAAAGACTTAAAGTATTCAAATAATTATTGAAATTACAATTCAGAGAATTTGATAATGCTGCTCATTTTGCAGGAAATGCACCACATTATCCGGCTTTGAATCCAATCCAATTCAACCACATTTATGATCTGTGCCAGGCTCATATATTTCTATTTGAACATCCAAAGGCAAAAGGAAGATACATATGCTCTTCTCATGATATTACTTTGCCAAATCTTGCAACAATGTTAAGAGAAAGATATCCACAATATAACATCCCCACTGAGTAAGCTTCAAAACATCTCTCTCTCTCTCTCTCTCTCTCTCTCTCTCTCTCTATATATATATATATATATATATATATATTTAAAGTTTCTAACAATTAATATATATATTATTGTTTGAAGGTTTGAAGGGATTACTGAATTCTCAGAGCCCATAAAGTTTTCATCAAAGAAGCTAATTGAACTTGGGTTTGACTTTAAGTATAGTTTGGAGGATATGTTTGATGGTGCCATCCATTCATGCATTGAAAAGGGATTGCTTCCACTTGAGATTAAGAAAGATGAAGTTATTTGATATATATATGTGTGTGTGTGTGTGTGTGGTTTGCATGTTATTATTTGTTGAAGTTTTCCTTGTTTAATTAATATTTTGCTTGTAATAATAGCAAGACATGCATGTTTGATTTGAAGCTCAATAAATTAATTCTAGTGTGAAATTAATTTGTGAAAGTGTAATTATTAGAAGTCCCTGAAAAGTAATCAGCTTTTTTTTTGCTGTTATATTTTTTAAAAATAGTTAAAAAAATAAATAAAGAAAAAACATTAGAATAAGTAATTACAATTTCAAAATAAATTAGATGAGCTGTCTCAAGATACATCCTTTTGTGATCAACATGCTCTTGGAATATCTTGTCAAAAAATAAGAAAAAAAAAACAAAAATCAATGTATATTTTTTAAAAACAAATTATTATTGCTCACATATTAACCCGTCCCATATGATAAATTTTTAAAAATTATTAAATTAATGTAATTGATGTATCTCTATTCTTTTAACGACCTTTGTCGCTTAGTATTGTTGTAATGTTATTATATAAAATAAACTATGAACTTGGTTTAAAAAAAATAAAAATAAAAATATTTAAAAAGAATTTAAAAATTTGTAAATAATTTAAATAAAAAAAAATGGCTTGCCCTTAATACATTTACTAATTGAATTAAATTATCTATGTATTTTCTTCTTAGATATAAGAGAAATTAAAACTTATGAAATTCTCTTTACTTTAGATTAGAGTTGCTATCTACTTATTCGTCATCCATAAATTTTTGGATCAATCTAAGACCTGTGCTTTTTTTTTTTTTCTTTCTTTCTTTGTGCTCATTATGTTATCAGTAAAAAAAAAAAATCATTGGTTTCAAAATATTTTATTTTTTATTTTTTGTCATCGAGTTTAAGCACACTTCTAATTATTTATGTAAACTTGCATTTTTAATGTTTACCTATGACAATCAAGAACTTGCTGTGTGCAACATGTTTCCACTTATATTAAATGTCTACTCGTACTATATTATAAATATTGAACACATAAAAATATCTTTTACAATTAATAAAAAATATTGTATAAGTTTTCATTATGTTGTCACCCAAGAACATTGAAATATGATTATGTTGATGTTCTTAATTAATAGAAAAATGGTGGTGAAATTGATGCCAACAATTATATTTATATATATATATATACTGTGTTTTTGAGATTTGAGATCATGATGATGTGCTTGTGTATGTGTTGAATCTGTTGATGCAGAGAACATGACAAAAGTGAAGCATTTGTTGGAGCTGGCGGGACCAGATGAAAGATTAAGACTTTACAAGGCTGATTTGTCTGATGAAGCCATTAATGGTTACGTTGGTGTGTCTTCCATGTTGCCACCCCTATGGACCCGTTAAACTAAGACTCCTCTTGACAAAAAAAAAAAAAAAAAAAAAAAACCTCTGTTTCATGATGAGACTTCATGGAACCATTGAGTTCTGTAAGATGGTTGCTCGGGTAAATTAATTAAATATCAGTTTTAATTAATTAATCCTTGTTTCTTAATAAAAATTGTTTCGAAAAATTGAATTTATGCAGACTTATTTCTATGCGATAACAGAAAAAACTTAAAAATTGCCTTTGAATCCAACTTCTCTTGTTGATTTTCACCGGTACAACCATGCAAAGTTTGTTCAAATTAATATCTTACTTTCATAAAAATACTAGTCATACCAAAGGGTTTGTAGGCGTGATGTCCTCGGGACGCGAGTTCAATCCCCCGAACAAAGCGCTCCCCCGTTCTAAGAGGGTGAGGACGTTGTAGGCAATCCCGCCCACACACGTACGACCTTGAGAGTTGGCGCTTGTCGCCCTATCTCAAAAAAAAAAAAAAATACTAGTCATAACTTTTATATAATTTTTAATTTTTATATAATGATTAAATATTAATTTGTAAAAATAGCAAACGGTACAAAGTTCTATTCAAATCAACATCATCATACCTTCAAAAACTTTTACTAATGGTAACTCTTTATGTAATAATTTGATTAATATATAATAAGTAAATATGGATTTGTAAAATGATATTCATGAGCACAACCATACAAAGTTTATTCAAATAAATATCATTCTTTCAGAAAAATTTACTAATCGTAATTGTTATATGTAATTTTTGAATCATATATAATGGTTAAATATTGATTAATTTGTAAAATAAATTTCACAAGCACAACAATACAAAGTCTATTCAAATCAATATCGTACTTTCATTAATATGTATTGATTAATCATGATATGTAATTTTTTGTTCATAATGGTTAAATACTCATTTGTAAAAACAACTTCAGGAAATGTGCGTTTTACTACATATTAAATCTTGTCTAATTTATTTATTTTGATGATTTATGCTATGCACATGTGTTCTTATTTGAGCATCCTAAGGCAAAATAAAGATATACATGCTCTTCTTGTAATGTTACTATAAGTGAACTTGCTGACTTACTAAGAAAGAAATATTCAGAATACGAAATTCCTACCGAGTAAGTTTTTCTTTTTTTCTTTTTTGTTTATTTTTACCTTTTTTTTTTTTCTTATATGATTATAATGTCTACAAAAATTAACCCACGATTGATATTTGTTGCAAATTGTAGATTCAAAAGGCATTGATAAAGTTAATGGCATTATAAAATTTTCATCGAAAAAACTTATGGACCTAAGGTTCGAGTTCTAGGTACACTTTCTTTGAAGGATATGCATGACAGAGTTTCCCAAAGTTGTAAAGAGAAGGGATTGCTCCCATTGCCAAAGAAAATCAAATGATATACATAAATACAAGTCAATACATAATACGAGACATGCGAATGACTAAAAATACAATAATTCACAAAATTTCGTATTGTTGTTTGTAAGTTAATGACTTTCTCAATATACATTTTATTATATTAATCTATAAGTGATTTTTAAGGTTGATTAAGCGGATTGAAGTTAAAATCAATAATCATCTTTATGTATGACCTTCTGATTAATCTCAATTATATCAAAATACTCTAATTGAATATTTAATTAGTTTTTTTACTTTATTGCTTATAGGAATAAATTTTTAATCTAAGAGAGATTTAAAACAATGTTTCTATAGTGTTAAAAAAATGTATGTTATAAACAGTTATAGGTCATGCAAAGAGTAGGGTTAAAATCACTAATGGCTCCTTAAGCATTAATTAGCGTTGTTTGATCATTTAACTTAAAATAATAATAATAATAATAATAATAATAATAATAATAATAATAATAATAATAATATAGTCAATTAGTGAGTAGAAAAAATATACTAAAAGCTGAAATATCAATTAATGTGACAGACCCATATGGGCCACCTTATCCTCAATGTGATTGCCATGTGACTGTGACTTAACATATAATCTTTTTTTGTGTTAAAAAATATAAATTTTCTTGAAAGAGATTTTTTTACTATTGTAGGAATTTATTTTTAAAATGTTTTCAATCAATTTTCTCTCTTACTGTTTTCCTTTTAAATATATATATTTATAATCCAAACTCGTAATATGTTTATTTGACATTAAATCACTTAATTAGTTAAAAAACTTATACCTTTATGTCAGGTATAATATATAAAATAATTAAATCACTACTCTCATTAATTAATAATTAAGCATAATATATTAACCGATTTAATTTAATTTAATAGCATGGTATTAAATTAATTATGTGGTGTGCAAAGTTTTTAATTTAATAAATAAATTATTTATTACCATCGTAATAAAGTAATTAAATCATTTAATTAAATCATATGATGTAATTAAACAAGTGTAAAAAGCATGAAGGGGGGTAACTTTACCTCTTCACCGAAAATTGATGAAGTGGGATTTTTCAGATACCTACTTTAACTATCTAAACATAGAAAGTGGTCTCCGAAGTCCAGTTTTCAGTTTGAACCAAACACACTGAAGTAGATAGTTTCAGCTGAACTGTTCACTTTCACCGAAGTGTCACTTCTAGATTTCTACCACTTCGGTAATTCACTTTTGAATCAAACGACCCCTAAATATCTCACAATCAGGTCCCCCAATGTTTCTAACTGAAAAAGAGAGTCATGGTCTCCACGCGCTCCACGTCAACTAATACTCAAAACAATTGAGAGAGGCAAGTAAAAACCTTTTATATAAATCCAAATAATATAATAAATAAATAAAACATTCAAATAACTGATTTTTTTTAAAAAAAAAAATTTGAATAAACCACAATGCATGTAACCAACTTTTCAATATCCCCTTTGAAGTCAATGTCCAAAAAAAAAAAAAAACCAAAAAAACTCACATGTAAGCTTAACCATGTTTTTTATTGTTAAGGGGAGGTGAGGGTGAAAGTGAAGCAAAGGCAAGTAATTACTTACAAGGTTCTCTCTTTCTCAACTTTGTTCTCCACTTTACTTTGCTTTTCCCATCCACACTCTTCTTCAGCCTCTCTTCCCAAACAATGGCTGACAACACCACAGTCTGTGTTACTGGCGCCTCCAGCTTCATCAGCTCATGGCTCATCATGCAACTCCTCCACCATGGCTACTCAGTCAAGGCCACCATTCAGAGTCCTGGTACTTTGTTATTTTTTTTCCTTATATTATATCTGTATATATATATATATATATATATATATATATATATATATATCTTCAATAAATCTTAATATGTATATTATTATATATGTTTGTATGTGAGTTTGTAGAGGATTTGGAGAAGGTGAAGCACTTGTTAGAGCTGGCAGGAGCAGAGCAAAGGCTAACATTATGGAAGGCTGATTTGGGAGTGGAAGGAAGCTTTGATGAAGCCATTAATGGTTGTGTTGGAGTCTTCCATGTTCCCCCAAGAATAGATCTCAATGTCAATGACATTGAAGTGAGTGAGAAATTAATATTTCACTTGATTGACTTCCAATTAATGTTTGAGATATATATATATATATATATATATATATATATATATATATATATATATATATATGTCATTACTTAATTATTTTGCAGTTAAATTTGCTGTTGTTTTTATTATTTCAGAATGTTTTGATTAAGCCAACCATTGATGGAGCTGTGAATTTGTTCAAGTCTTGTGTCAAAGCAAAGACTGTCAAGAGAGTTGTGTACACTTCCACTGCAGCAACTGTTAATATTCAACCAATCAGGAAGCCTGTTTTTGATGAGACTTCCTGGACTGATGTTGAATTTTGCAAGACTGCTAAAATGACTTCTTGGGTGATTATTTTTATTATTTCTAGTAGTCAACTGTTCATTGAATTGATTTTTGAATTTCTGAATCTGTGTTTTTCAGTTAAAGTTGTTTGGAACTGTGCAGATGTATTTCTATGCTAAGACAGTAGCAGAAAAGGCAGCATTAGAATTTGCTGAAAAGAATGGATTGGATCTTGTTACTGTGCTTCCGTCGGTAATCAACGGGCCGTTCCTCACGTTCACAATGCCGTTGACAGTGTTTGCCGCACTCGCATTGATAACAAGTATGTTCATCGATCAGTCGTGTATCTTTTGTTAGCGATAACATACATGCTACATACATAGTCTCATATCGGTCAATTTAGTACTTCACTATTGATCCGTATTGATCTATAGTAGTATGTATTTAAGGTAATCCTATTAACATCAGAGTGTGTTCATTTCAAAGGAAGACAAATGGTTTCCATTTTCATAACTACTTTATAATGTTGTGTTTTTTGGAAAAAAAGGGACACAAGAAGGACAATGTGATTTTGGCTTTGTTTTTTATACTTTCAAAAGGCTACTCTGAAATCAATATGTGCTTAATTAGTTTGATTAGATGTTTCTGATTTGCACATCATAGGACCCAAAAAAAAAAAAAAATTTATAGTATATTTAACTGAAAGTTTAGAATGGAAATCTGCAGGAAATGAATCATTCTACTATGTACTGAATCCTGCTCAATTTGTGCATTTGGATGATCTTTGCAATGCTCATATATTCTTATTTGAGCATCCAGAAGCAAAAGGAAGATACATTTGCTCTTCAGAGCATGTTACAATATCTGAGCTTGCAAACTTCTTGAGAGAAAAATACCCAGAATACGAAATTCCTGCTAAGTAAGCTTGCAAATATTACCATCATCTTCAGTTATTATTCATTTACATTGTTTTTTGTTATATGCTTATTAATGCTGGATTATGTCTTATTGTGAAGGATTGAAGGCATCGATGAAGTTAACGATGTGATTGAGTTATCGTCGAAAAAACTTTTGGACTTAGGATTTGAGTTCAAGTATAGTTTGGAGGATATGTATGATGGAGTTTTCAGGTCATGCAGGGAAAAAGGTTTGCTTCCTCCCTTGCCAAAAAAACACTAGCCCAACAGGGGCATATATGATCAGTAAGTCTCAAATATTATACCTGTTTCCCCAAGTGATATTTTTTTTTTCTTTTTCTTGGTAATTGTGTTTCAATAAGCGATGGCAATTGCTGACTAATTAAGTTTTTTATCATAATATTATAAATCCAATATTTTGTGGCCCTGGTAATAATTGAAGTTCAGGGCTTTGGTTCACTTTCATCAATAAGTTGATCGAATTTGATTTTTTTGGGTTCATTCTCATTTGCTCCTCTTCGTCCACATCCACTTGTGTGCATGCTTCCTTTTAAGGCAGAACCATAGCCTACTGTTATATTTTTTAAACTAAATAAATAAATCATAAATTTATTAAAATTGAATAAAAGGACAACACAAAACATAGAGAAATAGGAACCGGAAATAACAAAGATAGTAATAACATACATCGGGATAAATCATTAAGGCCATGTTTGGATAATTCAACATTATGTACATTATGGCATAATATAATACTTTCACATAATTATGCCATAATGGTTGTTTGGGTATCTAATTTATGTTACAAAATTATGTCATAATGTGAAAATTATAGGTGGAATATTTTTTTTATGTTGAAGTGGGGTTTTTTTTATTGTAAAATGTGTGAAATATTTATGTAATATTTTTTTATTTTGTTAACCAAACACTCATTCTGTAAAAATAAAATATGCCACAAGTTCTGTAATAATCACTTGTATTTTTTACGTAATAAAATTATGTCAGATTTTTTTTATTTTGTAAACAAACGGGGTCTAATGTATTTTTGCATTCTATAACTCATGAGATGCCTTGTTTACATATCATTCTGAAGTAAATTAATATAAATACAGCAGTAAAAAATAAAAAACGACACAAAAGTGTGTGAACTATTAAAAAAAATAAAAAATCAAAGTGGATTGTCCACGCTGGCACTTCCAAGTCTTATCTCTACAAAAGGGTTTTGTTATAGGAACAGCTTCAGTACACTTTCACAATTTTTAGGACCCAAAAACCCATGCCCGTGATTTGAGGGAGGGTTTAGATGCCAATTCAGTAATTCTCTCTAAAACCAAAATATCCTCTCAAATTTATATTTTTATGAAATTGGTTTTTGCTAACAAACAATTTACTTTAAAGTATCTAACCAACCAAGAGTGCAATGGCCATCCACTTGTTTTCTCTGTTGTGAGGCAGTAGAAACTGTAGATCACATGTTTCTCTGTTGATCCTTCACTTTGAGAATCTGGATACACTTTGATGTATTTTTAATATCTTGCACTGTTCTTCCATCCTTACTAAGGTGTGGACTTTGTGGGTGTGTATAGGTGTTCTTAACTCTAGGGGGTTAGGAAACCTTCTCATCAGTGCCATTTGTTGGGATGTTTGGATTGACCGAAACAATCATATTTTTTCTGGCATTTTCTCTTAGGCTCCTTTGATTATTTATGAAATTGATTATATGATTCTAACTTGGATTGATGCAGCTTCGGAAGCCAGTAAAGCTATAGTAGAGGAGTTTCTCCCGACGATCAAACAAACCTTATCTTAATGGGGGGGGGGGGGGGGGGGGGCCTAGTGCCCAAAAAGACTAATCAGCCCAATTCCTATCCCGACCCCTCAGCCTCAACCATCTCATGGTGCCTCTCTCTCCTATTGTGTTATTATTTTTCCCCAATTCTACCTCGAGTGAACACTCTCTTCTTCTTTTTCAGTTGTAGTGCATTTTTTTTAGCCATATTTTATCATTTTTTCTCTTTTTGTCTTTTTTATAACCCTAGTGTTGTTGTAGTTGTTTGTTATTTTGTTGTCTGGTTTGTTTCTTCTCAATAAAATTGTGATTTATCTACTTTATAAAGAAAACATATATGGTTACAATTATTTCCTCTCCCAAAGTACCTTTAATGTAGCACAAAACGGATTTTTAGCTGTTTTGCATCATCAAATGATAACACAATATGATTAGATAAATTAAATGAAAGAGGCATCCATAAGATTTAAGTATTTGTCTCACAGCATAATACATATGGAGCTAAATTTTGTCTCACTTTTATACAGAAGGTTGAATCTTCAAAAATGTTTTAAAGTGTGATTGAGAATTTAAATTGTATGTGTGGGATAGTTTGTCTACATTATTTAAAAATAAAAATTATTAGAAAATTTTTTGTTCATGTGAGATTGTGGTTTGAATTAGTTGAAGTCAAATTTTGAAATTTGTATTTATTTACAATTTTCATTGAAATGGTAATCAAGAAGTTTGCCTTTAAATTGATTATATATACTCATTAAATTAACACAAAAAATTTCCATTCAAATTAAATAAGGTATTCCCCACAATATACTTATTAAATTTAAAAAAATACACATAATAAACCGGTGTCACCTAACAAATGAGTATAAATAGGCGAGAAATGCGTCATTTAAGGGAAACAACTACACTTTGTATGTGTTTTGAATTTTAATTTTATATTTATTTTGAAATAAATATTATAGGTGAAAGACTGACAAAGTTTTTTTTAATTTTTATTTTATTTTATTTTATTTTATTTTATTTTATTTTTGTTGCTACTTTCGTGTTTCAACAAGTTCTTAGGCTTGATGCTATCTTCCAGCACTTTTGCTTTAAAATAATAAAATAAATTTAATTAAAATTATGATGGTACATTCTTTTCCCAACATGACATTAATATATTATGCTTTGCATCCGGTATATTATTATATTATGCTTTTAGTATGTAAGATATATACGATAGAGCAGAAAGGGTTTAGCTATAAGATATATAATTAAACTATAAATTAGAACAAAACTTTTATAATCAAAATTTTCAAATTTAAAAAAAAATTCCGTTTTAAGTAGGTGAATTACTAAACATCACCTGTTCAATTACATTCTCTGGTATAAAAGAACTCAATAATTGGAATTAGGACCATTTCTCGTCCTTCATGGTCATTTTATACTCCATTATACCTTTTCTTTGTTTTTTGGGTAGCTGATAATGCAGAACATTTGAGATAACGCATGAATAATAAAAAAAATTGCTTAATTTGGCAAAAAAAGTCTGAACTTACTGGATTGAATAAATATAATGCATCTAGCTTTACAACAACTATCTTCCTAACATTGTTACATATAGATTCCGGCCTATCGCTCTTCGGAGTTGAACTTGTTCCATGCTTCCTGCACCACAAAAATGGGAGAAGGGAAACCGATAGTTTCTTCCAACACATGTCCAGGTACGGCATATCAAAAGTTTCGAGCAACAATAATCATACGATCGCACTTCGTGAAGCAGAGTACGAAAATAGATCAAAATCAAAAGAGGAAGGCCAGTGTAAAGAAAGTCACACACCTTAAGAAGATCAAAGACTTTCTCACATATGTACTTCTGTTGAATGCTAGCACCCCTTTGCTGTAACTTGTCGGGATGAACACAAAGAGTAGCCCTCCGGTATGCTTTCTTGGCAGCCGCAGCAGTTATAACATCGGTCAAGGGAATTGGCTGCCAACCACTATCAGGGCCAAGGATCTGCGTTACAAATAGCAAATAAGTATAACAAAAGGTCACACAAAAAATACATTCATTTTATCAGACGAAGGTAATGACGTGGTGATTAAGCAATAAAGTTTAAGATAATAGATGGATTGTTCTTTAAGAAGCATCCAGTAAACAAGGAGTGGTTCCTCTCCAGGTTATCAGACACATCAATGTAGTATAGTTGAAGAAGCAGATTTGACCTTCAACAAATAATCTATAAACAAGGAGCCTTCTGTCTCATTAACAGAGTAAAAAATTACAGGGGCAGAGGAAAAAAATTAAGCATTGAAGCCTATGAATACGATGAAGAAATCCGCTTATGTATGAAGGTCACAAATTTAAGCATTGAAGCCTATGAATACGATGAAGAAATCCATCATCAGTTTAATAGATCTTTTTGAATGGAAGTCAAGCACACCACTTGTTAAATTTGTGACCTTCATACATAAGCTAATTTGGAGCCTTCTTGCACAGGCTACTTGGTAAGTGACGAATCTAACAAGAGCAATTGTTGAATAGGAAAGAGTCTAGACTAAACAGCAAAAGGGATTCAATATAGAAAAATGCATCGCTTTCATGGCAAAAGTCAAAAAACTTTACAAGAGGGGAAGCCTTGAAAGGAGATATCAGAGTGTGTATGTGTAACTTCATTTATTCTGGCTATACATTGAAGCTGGACCCTTAAATTCATTGCTGGTTTAATCAGGAATGCTAACGGTAAGTAAGGATATCTGATTTGTTAATGCCTGAGATCAAAAAAACTAATCATTCACTGGTCTGTAACTTCGACGGAATACTAGAGCATTTTAATTTGAGGGAAAAGGAAAACAAACTTGTATCAGACTAACGTGGAGTGCAGATATAGCATAGATCAAATACAAAAAAATAAAACCACTCATTTAATGCATTTGGTTCTAAGATGAATATATGATTGTGCTTATAGTCCTGTGCATGGTTGTGTGGAAGCATTGGCTAAAAATCCCAAAATTTCTTACTGTAGACTAAATTTGGCCGGGAAATTAAACAACCAAAGAACCTTTGGCAGTAATACAAATAATCTAAAGAACCATAGAGAACAGGACAGCGTGCCTACATATTGCAGAGTTGACAACAATGCTCGCAAATTCCCTTCCTTTCCATTTGACCACCTTTTGACATCAGCATCAAGAGATTCGGCCAACCTCTGTCAGAAAACATAACCAAGGAAAATCAGAACAATACGACACTGCAATCCTGCCATAACACCAAATCTTACATTTCTCTCTGCTTGTTCTCTTTGAGCAAGAATATCACGCATATTCTTTTCAGCAAGTGCTTTTGCCTGATGATTACAAGGCAAATTATTGCAAGTTCATCAGGCAATCCAAACAAGAACAAATTTATGTAAAAATAAAAAGACAGGTACAGCACGTACAGCTCGCTCGACTGTGCGTTGATGCCTCTCTAATCTTGCTTTACACCTTAAAGCTGATTCACCAGAAGCTCCTTCAAACAGCCAAAAAGATTCAAGAAATTAGTTCAAGATGCAAAAAAGATGTCTGACCTTCTACTAACGACTAGAAATCTGAAATGGCATCTATGGAGAACATGTTACCATGATTAATAGATGCAGAGTATTTTTGGCTATTGTTTGAAGATCCCCCACATTGAGACTCATTGTGTCGAATATCCTGCATGTCCATACACACGTTATAAATCAGTTAACACATTCTTAGAAAAAGAGTATCCAGAAGCATACAAAATGATGATACTCATTACTCACATAAGAACCAGGCCTTATCCTTATTCCACCATCACCCTTATCACTGGACCTAAGATTGTTCATTGTTTCATTGTCTTTCCTTATTTTATCTCTAAAAGAGCCATTAAGTCTCTCAGCTTGTTCTCTAGCTTCTGTGGCAGCCTTTTCTGCAATTGCTCTTTCTACAGCACGCTCTCGAGCTTCGGCAGTAGCTCGCTCGACCGCAGCGCGCTCTGCCCTCAACTTAGCTTCTCTAGCAGCCTTTTCAGCCAATGATTTCTCCAATGCTTCAGCTGAAGCTTTCTCTATGGCCTCAGCCAGCACTCTTTGTCGAGCTTCAGCAGTCACTCTCTCCACAGCAATCCTTTTAGCCCTTTCCCTGGCTTCAGCAAGTGCCCTTTCATGAGCTTCACCAGTTGCCCTTTCAACAGCAAGTCTATCTTTTTCTCTTTCCCTCTCCCTCTCTTTCTCTTCTAACTTCTTTGCCCATTCTTTCTCATGCTCTCTTTCGCTTTCTCTCTTACTGCCTACACTTTTTATGCTCTCTGTTTTTTGTGAGTTGATCTTTGAATTATCAACCCCATTCACAAAATGACTTTCTGAGTCTACCTTCACCAGACTTGGCAATTTCCCTTTCTTCTCTGATTCTGGCAATCTAACCTGTCGGACAGCTTCCAAGATTTCATTTGCAGGCTGCTGGCCAACCAGACGATCTGTGTTTGCATAGTTGCAATTTCTGTCCAACTTAACAACTGACTCAATTTCAAAATCTTCCCGATCCTGACAATCCACTCGAGCCTTACTTACACCGTTATTGTTCTTCCCCAAATCTGAAGTTGCCTGAACAAGTTTAGGCTTTTCATTCTCTTCCTTTATGTTGTCTGCTTCGGCCAACGGCTGTGACTCATCAGAATTTTCAGTCATACATTCCATCATGTGCTCCTCATCATTTTCAAGTTTTTGTAGATTTTCTTTTCCTTTCATATTCTGATCTTCAAGAGAGACTTCTTTTGCTGCCATTTTCTTGGCATGTTCCGCATGCCCAAGAGGAACTTTTTGTTGTTTTACTATTCTCTCTGATTTTGCGTTCTTCAACTGACTCTTTAGCAGCTTTGGACAGTTCAACATTTTCTTCTGCTTCATCAATTTCCTGATCAATGCAGACTGCCTTCTTATTTTCCACAGATCCACAAGACTCTTGCATCATAGTCATAGTGTTGGCTGTTTCCGCATCCAGTAACACATCAGTTTCTGAGTCAATTTCAGGAGCACATCCCAACTCACATGACTCATGTCTCTTTTAAAACTCTCCAAAGGAATATCCTCTTGAGTTGCTGTCAATTTCTTACCTGACCCTGGCATAAATGAATACTTTAGCACATCAAATTCTTTCCCGGTTTCATCCAGAACACTGGTTCTATCAGCAATGTTTTGAACATTTTCATTATCATGAGGTTCACATGCAGTCTCCTCAATGGCATCTTCTTTTATTTCATCCACAACACCAGGATAGACCTCCCGAGCATCCTCTGATTTTTCATTTTCTTCACCTAAACTAAACACATCCGCTACTTCTTGTATATCAGGATGTTTTTCCTGTACATGAGCTTCTCGAATTGCGCTTAGAATTTCTTTTATTTCCTCCTCTCTGCTAACCATAGTCTCAGCATTCACCTCCTTTATTTTTTCTCCTACATGTGGTTCATTAACAGCCCACAATTTTCTTGATTTTTTAAATTCATTCAGTGTTTCAACTACTTCGCAGTCTTGCTCATGCTCATTTCGCACTTTGGTGCCCTTCAATGTCTTCTGAGCACATTCTTGCTCAGATGATTTTTGGAAAGGTCTACACTTCTTGTCATTGTTGATCAGTTCGTAGTATTCGTTATCTATTTTCCACTCCCCAGCTTTCTCCTCCAGGTCATATTGAGATGACATTGATTTCTTATCTTGAAGTGCCTGCTCTTTGCCAGCACGCATTTCCTTCTCTTCCTGATCAATAGCTGTCTCGGTTGCCTTAGTGTGTTTCTGCCTCTCTTGCGTATCCACTTCCTTCTCTTCCTGGTGAATAATAATCTTGGTTGCCTTAATGTCTTTCTGCCTCTCTTGCTTATCCATTTCCTTCTCATCCTTGTCAAAAGCTGTTTTGGTTGCCTTAGTGCGTTGCTGTCTCTCTTTCTTATCTGTTTCCTTCTCCTCAGGTTCATAACATTGGTCATCTATTTTCCTCTCCCTGGTTTTCTCCTCCAGGTTGCATTGAGATGTTTTTAATTTTTTCCCTGGAAGGGCCTGCTCTTTGTCAGCATGCATTTCTTCCTCTTCCTGGTCGATAGCTATCTTGGTTGCGTTGGTGTGGTGCTGCCTCTCTTGCTTGTCCATTTCCTTCTCTTTCTGTTTGTAAAATCGGTCCTCTATTTTCCTCTCCTCAGCTTTCTCCTCCAGGTTGTACGGAGATGCTTTCAATTTTGCCCTTGAAGTGTCTGCTTTTTGCCAACACAAATTTCCTTCTCTTCCTGATCAATAGATATCTCTGTGTCCTGTGTGTGTTTCTGCCTCCCTTGCTTATCCATTTCCTTCTCTTCCGGTTCATAATTCGAGCTATCAATTTTCTGCTCCACAGTTTTCTCCTCCAGGTTGTATGGGGATGGTTTCGACTTGACCCCTTGAAATGTCTGCTCTTTGCCAGCACGCACATCCTTCTCTTCATGATCAATAGCTATCTTGGTTACCTTGGTGTGTTTCTGCCTCTCTTGCTTCAGAAAACCATTCATCTTCTCGTCATCCTTTCCAAAGCTCATTTGGGTTAAATCCCCAATGCAGGAGTTCACTTCTTCAACAGCTTCAGCCTCCTTGCTTTCCTTGAGATTTATGTTATCATGCTGAGCCAGCTTCTTGGGGCTTCGGAAACTGTCTCGTTTTCTCCCCATCAACTCTTTTGCACTTTTCAATTTAGCTTGGGCTTGTTCCATTGCTTCTTTCATGGCAGCAGCAGAAGCAGCAGCAGCTGAACTTGCATCAACCCCCACATCAAAGAAATGAGAACCGTCTTTCACAGAGCCTTGAACAGCATCAGTTTTAGAAAAAGAACTACTATAATATTTCCAGTTATTACTTGTTTGTCTATGCAGACTTCCTCCCTCAGCATCATTGGTTCTTGAATAGATCCTGATTTTAGGATGACTCTGCTTATTACTCAGTTTGGGAGGTGGTCTTGACGGAGGTGGCACCTCCAATGGTCTAGTCCTAAGGCTGATTTCAGATATGGTAACATATGTAGGATCATGAAAGGATATATCCCCACTAGATGTTGTTGAGTGATAACTAGAAGAACGTGAATGTGATTGCAGATTTGCAGAAACATCTTCTGAGGCTGGAGATTTAGTACTCAATGATTTCGCATCCTTCAGATCAACTACTGAACTACCAGTACTGGCATCATCAGAGGCCGGCATAGAGATTTTCTCCTGTATTATGTCAGCTATTTTCTCATTAGGATCTGAGGGGTCTGAACTGAGACTTGGATCATTAGCTTTCATTTCTGGAATACCATCGCTTCTCAAAATTCGTGAGCTTGCATCCACCACAGAGTTATAGCCAGAAACGGTACTATGTTTGGTTAACAGTGCATTTTGACCTCCCTCTACGCCTCCCGGTTTGTCTTGTGGTCTGACATGTCCAGCTTCTTCATCCCACCATTTGACTGGTACAAATCAAAAATGATTTGATCTTCTTCCACAGATGCCACAAATTCATTGTCAGGAGTCTGTGAAGCTAAATTAGAAACTTCTGATGCCTGCTGTCTACTGCTTGTTTTCTTTGGAACCCTATCAAAAACATAAAGATACGCAATAGATAAAGAAATACCTTATTAGTTGTACTCAAATATTTCCAAACCCAAAAAAGGATACAAGAACATTGCATATTTATATCTGTTTACATCTGAAGTAAAGTTATAACAAAAGAAGAAATCAGAAGCCCACATAATGAGGTCGCAAAACCCAACGTTCTAACATCAAATGACAAATACAACAATAATGGCAAACATAAGCAAACACCAGAATGAGACATGAGTACTAGACCATTCTACAGTAGTTTGCAGTAGCATCAGAACAAACTGTCACAAACTTTGCTTGCAATAAAGGAACAGTGTTTGCAGGTTTACATTCACAGTTCCTGAACAACTACACATTTCATGTATGGCATTACTAGCAACAAATTATTCTCAAGTTGTAAATAGCAAATGGCGAAATCAAGTATGTTGAATAGCCAACCAGCACGCTGATCGGAAACTTCATTCCCTTGATAGTCGTCAGCAATCATTAGGGTAAGACTAGTCCTTTCTCAGTTGATTATATAAATAGTTTTGGTGCTTTATGAGGGAAACAAGTTAAACCATGGGTACGACAACTAGGCTACAAACTGTTTACGTCATCACAAGACGATAAATATTCATCCTTTCCCCACATATCGCTTTACAACTTGATACCTAAATAAGTTAAAATTATAACAACATTTCCATAAAAAAAGTCTATTTAGCACTGTAGTATCCTTTCAGTGAATCAACCTTCACGTGGAACACCATCCAAATTTAATATCTAGAATAAAGGGATTCTCTAAAACATTTCATGCGATTTTTCTCTCACTCCACAACCATGCACAAGATGCCATTACTGGCACACAAAATAAGAAAATGAACATGGAACGTCATCATAGCATGAAGAGTTCAGGGCCCTATTCCATCTGTTCTATTCAAAATGCCATATTAGCTCAGTACATACATAGACAATACTTCACAACAATACTTCAAAACCTTCTTTCACATAGGGCATGACACAGCCCATCTCAAACAGCAACATCCATATACAAAAAGAATGGCTTTAAGTTTCAGCTTATTAAATAAGGCAAGCAATTAATTCAATCCTAATAACAAATACATTAGACATATAATGGTTCCTATTCACATGCTAAATTTCTCATTAGCTATGCCAATCCTACTACTCCAGCGAACTAATTCTGATAGATTTTTCTACTTATTCCATTGGTAAAAGTCTAAAAGCTAGTACAGCACAATTCAGCATCACAAACCCATCATCACTAACTGCCATAGAGTAATCCTCACTTGATGCATGAGAATCCTAACATAGTTACATAAGTACCATCGTTTCAGCATGGCCGAAGTTCTTGACCATACAAATGAGAAAAATCTTTTCCATATGAACCATCCATTAAAAAAAAAAAGAGGAAAGGTGTCCTTTGATTCAATAAAGCACATACCATTCTTCATCAATAAGCAGCAGTGATATAATATCCACAGCAAAAAACGAGGATTAAAAACCAAATGAACGACTTTACTCACTAAAGCATATTCAGTAGCCAGTCTCTTTCAACATACCACAACTTAACCACAAAATACGCAAGTGACTTGGCTCTGTCATGATAACAAACTAAAATCACCCAACAAGAAATAACCAAAATCAATCAAACTTCAAACAAATGAGGAAAAATCCCTTTTTTCCCTCAATGATTAACTTCTATTACA
This sequence comes from Dioscorea dumetorum, assembly GCA_902712375.1. Classification (NCBI taxonomy): domain Eukaryota; kingdom Viridiplantae; phylum Streptophyta; class Magnoliopsida; order Dioscoreales; family Dioscoreaceae; genus Dioscorea; species Dioscorea dumetorum. The sequence continues at coordinate 91,053 of CACTHL010000445.1, forward strand.
AGCAAGCATCGGCATGAATCCTCTTTCTAGCTCAAATGAACTAAATTTCAGAAAAAATAAAGAATTTCGAAATTCAAAAAAAAAGAATCGGAGAAACAAACTTACCTCCCATTCGAATCCTCCGGCCGGGTCTTCCCCGCAATCAACTCCTCATAAGAAACTCCAAAATCCGCACCGCTAGAACCCCCAAAGATCTCCCGGTAGTCAAATCCCTGAGCTCTAGGGTCCACCAGAACATCCACATCATCAAATCCCATCGGAAGCTCAAGGAAAGGGATGGAGCACGATGCAGCGAAGCCCCCGAAGATCTCCGTATACTCATCCACCCTCGCTGCTTTGGCAGGCGCCGAATACCTAGGCAGCCCACCAAACACATCATCGTAGTCCACCTTCATCCCGCCGGTGCCTCCGGCAACGCCCGAGGCCGCCTTCCGAGAGTGCCGCGTCCGAGGCCGGTCCGTAGGTAGCGCCGCTTGCGGGTCCTCCATTGCAGAGCAAGCTCACGAGCTAAAGCGCTAAGGTTAGGGTTTTCTCTCTCTAAAGCTCCGCCCTTTCCTAGAGAGAAAGAGAGACAAAGAAAGAAGAAAACAGAAACGAGAGAGAGAGAGAGAAGACAGAGCTCGGGGAGAAAACCGAGTATGAGAGCAGAGTAGCGACAAGGTAACCAGATCAGCTGTTTTATTACAAACATATGAAATGGTGTTCTGTTGACGTGGCATTCCATTATTGGTAGTTTCGCTTTGCAATGCCAGCTGTTTGGGAGACACGTAATGCGGGGTGGTTCTAATGGTGTTTGGGAGGAAATATAGGGAGGTGGAGAGGGGTTTTTAGGGGATTTCGCATGGAGATTTTAGAAAATAAGGAAAGTTGGGGGAATGGAATCGCTGTGTAAATATTGACAAGGATTGAAACATCAGCCAGTCCCAGTGGGCCCCCTCAGAACGACCGCGGGAGCATTGTTTGTTTTCGTGAACGACATTACCATTTTACCCCTATAGGTCTTTTTCGCGTTTCAAAAGATATTAGATTTGTTTCCTCTTTTGCCCCCGCTTCCCAACAAAGCAGCAGTGTGAAATAAGGAAATTAGCACATAATAATTATTATATATAATATTTTTTTTTTAAGATTATGAAATTAGTAAAAATAAACCATTAACTGGAAAATTTCCGTTAATTAATTAGAAATTTTTCAATAAAAATAGTAAAAACATATTTTTTTAAAAAAAAAATTAATAATTTAAATAGCAGATGATTTAATTAGAAGTGGAAATACAAGATCTTAAAACTAAAAATTATTTATATCTTAAATTACTTGTGATATGTCTCAAGTAAATTAATGTCTTTATTTAATTTCTGACTTATAAATTTTACTAATTCAATTTATTTAATTAGTTATTTAAGTAGCCCATAATGTAATTCTAAGCTAATATTGAGGTTATTAAATTTATTAAAACAAAATCATATCATCTTTAAGAAAGAGAGTGTGTAGCTCTTTATCTTTGTCAGCAGACCCCAATCTTTAAGAGCCAATTTTTTTTAAGAAAAAAAGAAAAGAAATTAATAAAAGCTGAGCCCTTATTTTTTTAAAAATTTATTTATGAGGCATATCAAAATGATGATTAACCACTTTTTCTTTATCTGTTTTTAATTTAGAAATTATATAAATAATAATGATTTGTGAGGAGGCGAGGGTATATAAGTAATTATCCTTTTTATGGATGGACACATGCAAAAATAAATAAATAAATACAATAATGATTAATTAACCAAATCATTAGAGAACACTATTTCTAATTTAAAAGAGACATGAGTGCCATTATTCAAGGTAGCTATCTTTTATTAATTAATATCTTCCTATGTTTAATACAAGCTTATGGGGTTATTAATGTATGAAAAGTATAGACTTTGATATTAAATTTTAGGTTTAATTAATTATAAAAAGATTTTTCTTTACATTTTTGTTTATCTAACTTTACGTATGTAAGGTATACTATAAAAAATAAAATTCTAGAAACACATGATTGGTTATATATTGACAAAGTATAAGAGTTATTGTCGTCACAACTAACCATTTAAGACATTTGATGGAATTAACTCCCGGATAGTAGAGCAGAAAATTTGACTCTCTTCCCAGTATTATTAAAAAAAATAAATAATAATAATAATAATAATAATAATAATAATAATAATAATAATAATAAATAAAAAGTTGTGATTTCATGAAGGTGGCAATTAATTAAGAAATATGACTAGGTGATGACACATTAGTTTAGGCCTCAATGGCCATGGTTGTTGTTGTCATTTGCCATCATGCACGCCATGAAGAAGACCAATAAGGACACTTCTCCTTGTTAAGGTTGGCACCTTCTTATTATTATTATTATTATTATTATTATTATATATTAATGCTTTTCAACTTAAAAATAAATGTGATAATGATGCATTGCAAATTGTCATATCAAGAAAAATTGTTGGTTGTTTGATTAAGTTGTTAGCTAACTTTTTCTTTTTGCCTTTTTTTTTTTTATTTTGGGCTTTATAAAAATAATCTATCTACTCATCTAATGTGTAATGGTTTTACATTAGTGAGGTCTATTTGGAAGAAGGGAAAAGAAGAAAAATATTTTAAAATTTTATAATTTCAAATGTTGGAAGTGTTGTTTCAGCACTCCAACTTGTATCTCTATATTAGTAATTGTTATGATTAAAATATATCATAAATTATATAAATATTAATTTCTTATAATAATAAAAATATAATTTTATTGAAATCCTTAAACTATACTTTGTGGTATTAATTGTTATTTAGATATAATGTATAAAATGAGTTTTAAGTTTTTAAAGCGTATTAATTCGATGACTATTAAAAACTTTAAAGATTATATATTTATAGGTTGTTTTTGTCATTTAGCATATAATAACATACTTTAATAGTACATATGTGGCATGCATGCAAACAAATTAAATTTAAAAAAAAATGTATGGTTTTATCAAGAGGCATGCACTCAAATAAATATAACCGTTGCATAGAATAAATATTAATTTAAAAAACAGATTTTCGCAGAAAATTTCAAGAACACAATAAATTAAACATGTTATAAAAATTATTTATCATTGTTGCAATATGGTCTTGGTATTATATTCTCCTCTCAATTCAAAGGGGGAGAGTTAAAATCTATTTTTTAAAAAATAATACTAAACCAGAATAGCAATATATAATTTAGAATAACATTAATTACTACAATAATAACTAATATTTTTTTAATAATAAAAAATAAATTATTTAAATAGCTACTCAACTATTTGGGTAATTTTATTTGACTCATTATTTAACTTTAAAAAAATTTAATTGGGTATCTTAATTTTAAAATCGTTCATATATTTCAGCTACTCATGCTTACATCGTTAATGAAAATCTCATTTTTTAAATTATTTATTCATAATTAATTATTATTTTGATAAAATCATTTTTTTCCTATTATCATATTAACTAATTAATTAATTAATTTTAAAAAAATATTATGCATGATTAATTGAATAGAATTAATGAGTGATGTGACATAACTAATGTGACATATTATATTATGAGCGATTTTAAAATTGAGATATCAATTAAAATTTTTAAAATTCAGTGACTTAAATATAAGTACCCAAATAATTTGATAATTATTTAAATAATTTATCAGATAAAAAATTACAATGGTTGCAACTTTGTATATTTAAAAAAAAAATTACTTAAATTTCAAGTTTTTTTTTTCAAAGTAATTTCTCGATATTAAATTATTTAAAAAGAAAAAACAAGAGAAGAAAACAAAAGTCATGAGTGGGAAATGGTTCCTACCTCCATGGTCCAATTTCCAAAGCTTTCAAAAAGGAGTTTATTGAAGACATTGGAGGGCTTCACATGGGATCTTCTTGTGGACACATTGTCCCCTTCTCAAAAGAATCAAAGTATTTACAAGCTTGGATTCAATAATAAATTGGATAAAGTAAATTATTTTTAAAAATATTTATTAAAAAAAAAAAACCACCTACCCCTTTGTAACTCCAAAGGTAAAGACTCAAGGTTCAAATTGCTACTTTACTCAAAGATTGAGGGTTAATTTGATTTTACAAAAATAATAAATAAATGAATAAATAAATAGATAAGAGACAGATATTTTTATAAAATTAAATAAAATTTTCTTATTTTGATTTATGATAATTTTTATTAAAAAACATTTTTTTGGTATTAGATTGTTGTATTTTGGAGCTATGGCATTTTCCACATTGTGGTCTAATAATAAATTTCAAATCGTATTATTAATTACAGTGAAAATTTTGAATGAAATCAAATTTTAATGTCAATCATGCATCTCCAAACACACATAAGATAAAATATTATAACATAAAATTAAAAATTAGTTAATCATAGGACAGGAGACAATATTGGATTAATGCAAGGATGTATCTAAGTGGCCCTTGTGACATTGCCACCTAACTACTATTCCACTGGACCAAACACTACTTGAGGGTGGGAAACATGAATTAATTGTCTTCTTAATTTCAATATATATATATATGTTAGAATCGAATGTTATTTTTTTTTAATCTCATTGAACATGTAAAATAAATTTCCATAATTTTTATTTTATTTATGTGGGCCATCCCTTTTATAACAGTAGATTTACCTAAAATAAATTTTGATGGTAGAAATTTTTTTATCGATATAACAAATTATTAGCATTATTTTAATTTATTTACATTTGGTTTTTTATTAAGATTTACGGCTGTGCATGTCCCTGATATATTACTTGTTCACAAAATGAGAAAATCATTAAATTAGATTGAAAGTAAATTATATAAATGAATATGTTCAATAATTAGTTTAAAAAAATATCAATATTTAAAAATTCAATCACAATTTGATTTTTTCTCTCTCTCTCTCTCTCTCTATATATATATATATATATATATATATATATATATGTAAATCGAAATTATTTAATTTTTTTGAATTTATAAAAATGAACAAATAATTTTTATAATTATTTTATCCATATATTATGAACATGAGTTGATTAACATAGATATAGTTCATGACCCACAGAATAAAATATTTCATTCTCAATCACAAACATGAGCCCACAGAAAAGATGCACAGTTTCATATTTGCACACAAAAGAAAAGATAGACAGATGGAATCATGATCACAAGAATCTCTCAATCTATTTTTGAATAGTGACACATATAAGAACAAGTACATCATTCTGATTGAAACTTATATAATATAATTATATATATATCTAATAAGACTAATATATATTTTACATATATTTATATTCATATGTAAACTTCTTGGGGCCCTTAAATTGGCCACATCTTTTGAGAATGAGAAAGCACTCAAATTCATTCAAACTTATGGAGCGCATCCACTTTTAAAAGCAAACAATGGCTAGCTGTTTTGCACCGTTTAAAAGGACACATCTCCCATTTTCATGAAAAAAGGGCCATCTCTTGCTTCTTTTTTTTTTTTTTTTTTTTAAGTCCTTTATTTTTATGTTTTGGGTTATATATATTCATATAAAATATTTTTTTTATAAAATATGGACAAATTATAATAGTAGAATTAATTATTTACAATTTGTGTTTTTTTTTCACGTGAGCTGCAGTTTAAATCGGTAAGACAAAAACACTTTATGCATAAAATCTAATGTCGATAGAGCAAAACATCATTGGTATGTGCTAAAAAATTAAACAAAACTTTTATATATATAATGTGAAAAGGCATCCGCACACAAATTCACATATTTTATTAATATATCTCAGCTATATATTAGAGGAAAATTGAACATTCAACTTTTTTTTCATAGATTTAAAATTAATGATAAATTATGTTGTGAGATAGCAATCATAAAGTTTTTGACAACATAATTAAAAATTATGATTATTTTTTTTAATATTTGATAAACTGATTTTTTGGAAGCAACAAATCTAAATTATTTTAGAGCAAAATATTAGAGATTTATAAAGAGATAAATGTCTCTTGACCGTTGTTTTTTATACAAAAATTTAGTAATTATTGTATGATTTTCAAGGGCTTTGTTTGTATATATAATATAATTTTTAATATTTATACGCAATTTATTTAAGCATATAAAACTTTGTAAAACCTCAAATTAACAATATAATTGAAAATTTAAAAATTGTGCATGCACACCACCAAAGTTTATGAATTTAATCTTAAAATATGGCTAAGCAACTGTAGTATTTTGGTATACTAATATGTGCAATTTGGTAATTTTCATTCATAAATATACATGCAAAAATATGCTTTTAGTCTTAAATGGGAACATACATCTAGAGAGAGAAATATAATTGTGGTTATATATCTTGCTTATATAACATTTTATAAGATTATGTAAATAAATTGATAAAAAAATAATCTAAGTGGTCCATTATATATATATATATGTATTTTTGGAGGAGTACTTTTGTACTTGAGCTATTGAAATTATAACTAAACAATGAACTTGATCAATGATTAAAAAAGTAAACACCCTATAAAGTGAGAACCAAGACTAATGTTGATGATTAAAAGGTTGATGATGTGAAATCTCACCTTCTAATTAAGAAGTTGGTCATGTGTAGAATAAATAGGTTTCTTCAAGTTCAATAAAAAAAAGATAAAAAGAAAAAGAGTGGATTAGATGAAAAGGATGATGAACTAGCAAAAGAGTAAGTGAGATTTTATTATTTTATTATCATAAATTAAATAATTTTGGGGGAAAAAAATAAAAAGAAAGGGTCCAATGCAAGTGATGATATATCCACATATAATGATACTTTAATAAAGTTAAATATTATCTTCATTCAAAGTTAATCTGACATATCATATAATAATAAAAAAAAAGGTAAAAACTTAAGTTGATAATTTAAATCATCTAATATGAATACTGTCTTAAAAATATGGATATTTTTAATATATTTTTTTTCAAATTAATATCAAACAAATAAAATAAAAAAATATCAAACAAAAAGAGAAAGTATATAATACAAATCACATCCTTCTGAACATGAGGGCCCTTGTGGTGACCACATTTAATGATCCCTTAATAAAGTTAGTAATCATCAAAGCTAATCAAAATCAAAAGAAAACAAAAATAAAGAAAACAATATATGTTTACATGCAATCTACCTTCTCAAGCATCTTGTGTTTTGTGAAAAGATGGAGAAGTAATTTCTTGTCTATAAGCATTAATTTTTTGACACTTAAAATGAAAAATAGGTATTAATTTTGTAAGACCATTATAATGATTTCAAATTTGTTAAAATTAAACTTCTCAAGTAATATATAATTAAGGGTATAAGTTTTAAATTAAAAGTTTTTTCAAACACCTTTTATTTTATCTTTATAATTTAATATTAATTACACCACCTCAATGCGTTAAAACTCAAAACCTCTTCTTTAACTCCCATTTTTTTTTCTTTTTTTTTTTAGAGGTTTCTTATGCTTATTCAAATAAAGGCTTGTTTAGTTATGAAAAGTTTATTTCGATGTAAATGAGTGAAAATTTTAACTTCTTCTCCCACGTCAGTAGTTTTTATTAACGAAAAAATATCACATTCTTCATTTTTTTTAGAAAAAAAAATATTTCAACACAAACAAAAACTCTTATACTATATTTCAATTTTTTCTAATAGCATTGGAAGTTATTTTTTAAAAAAATATAATATAAAACTAATAGACTAATAAAAATTAATAAAATAAATTATGTTTCTTTATACTGAAAATAAAAATATAATTGTGTACGCATTATTAATATAAAGAGAAAAATCACTCATTTGTAAACAATTCTATAAAATAAATCCTCTAAACAACTCATATCATAAAGCCATAGGTAAATACATTTGACAATGATTTATTATCTCTGAAACAATTAAATGGGATTCTTGTTTCACCAACTATTACAAATATAAGTCCAAGGGGCCCCATAGTTGGGGTAATATCAAATTATCTCAAAACTAGATTAGGTAATCTTACATTACCTCACTGAATTATTTAGGGTGGGAATTTCAAATTATTAAATTTTAGCTACAATCAGCAACTACCTTAGACTTATCATGTTTAGATTCAAAGCCACATAAATATTACCCCAAGAGTTTGGCAAAGAAGAGGTAAAAAATAAAATAAAATAAATGACCACTTCAAATAAACGAGAACCAGTGTCATTCAAAAAAAAATAATAATAAAAAAATTTTTGCATTCAAACCATCATGTCTTGGACTCTTGCAAGAATAAAAGAGCACAAAGGACTGCTCACTGTCAGTCCACAAATTTAAATAAAAATCTAGAAACATTATTTAGTATTAGCCCTATCCATTTGCACAATGCACTCAAGGGGACGTTTGGATCACGGAATGGGAATGAGGGAGTGAGAATAGGGGGAATGGGAATAGAGGGAATGAGAAGGAAGGAATGAGAAAACGGGTGTTTGGTTTGAAGGAATATGTATTGGGAGTGGGAAAAAGTATGAGAGAGAAATTGTGTAAATTACTCATATACCCTTTAATTGATTAATGGTTGTAAGTATTCTATAAGATAATGAATTAATAAAAAACTACAAATAAATATCGTATAAGTATAATTATAAATAAGAATAATTATTAATTCATTATCATTTAAATAATTCAATTATAAATAATTTTAAATAACAATTATTATTAATTTAAATTATTATAACTATTAAGTTAAAGCAAACAATTAACTTTAATAATCCTTGTATACATAATGAATTAATAAGTAATCATACATAATTATTATATAAGTATAATAAAAAATAAGGATAACTATTACTTCGTTATAATTTATATAATTGAATTATAAATAAATTTTAATAATAATAATGATTAATTTAAATTATTATAACTATCAAGTTAAATTAAACAATTAACAATTAAAAATGATTGCATAAGATAATGAATTAATAGTGAAAAATATCAAAGGCTTTTAAGTTTTTAAAGAAGGGTATATGAGTCATTTCATAACACATGAATGGGATTATCCCCAATTTTGGGGTGATTGACATTACTCTACTATTGGGGTTAACAATACTTGATCATGTTCATTACTCCCAAACAAACATGGGGTAACAGTGGCATAAGGTATCCCCTTACCAATCCTTAGTAATCAATACCTCATCCAAACGCCCCCTAAACTTCAGTGATATGCTAGTTGAGACTTTTACATATGTGACTAGTGGTGGTGTTGTAAAAAAAAAAAAAAACTGGTATTAAAATCCCTGTTTTGGAGCACATCAATCTTGCATGTGGTGCAGATTTCAATGAATTCTGACGGAATAAGGCATTGTATCTGTTATGCAAGCCATCTATATATACAAACAATTTTGAAACCCATTGATGTGGATGAGACATGATAGGGTAAAGCTGCTAAACAAATAATAAATTACAATTTTGATATGTTTTTTTGTTTTTGTCAAGATGAGCGAAATCTTTAATGGATCAGCTAAACTAAAACAGAGGTCGACTGCGGCCTGTGGGATCCGTGCACACATATGCACTGGAACCACCCACAGTTAGTGCTTACAGTACTTAGACTTGCACTCTCACTCCGTGGATTCAAATTCTCGTCACTTGTCTCACCCCGTGGATTCGAACTCTCGCCACTTGTGAGATGTCCTCGTGACAATTGACCAAAAGGCCGTTGATAATAATAATATGTTAGTTAAATCTATGCCATGCCACATGGAGTCATTAAAACCTTCTAACTAGTTTCATGACAATAAGACAAAGAGGAAGATGAGTCCAGAGCTGTGACAAGCTTACTCAACTAACAAATGTACCTTTGTTATTCAATCTTTAAATCTAGGGGCCAAAATATACTTGTCTAACATGGAGATGAAGATGACTTATGTTAGTTGGTGATCAACACAAGATGATAAAGATATATGTAGATGGATCATGAACAGATGGATGCATGAATGTTAACAAATTGGTCTTCTATAGAAGCACAAATTCTTGCTCGTATTAATTGTTGAGACGAAGTGCTATCTCATTTGGGTTAACATTACTTGTCCCGAAATCGATCACAACTACTTTCTTCAACCGGTTGAAACGACGATATTCGCTTGTCGAATGACTTGGTCTGGGTTCCGTGTGAGAGGATAGACACCGGTCACCATGGCACCATGCCTTTGCAGTAATAACAAAGATCAAAATAATATATATGTTCACATAAATTTAACCATGTCTCCTTCGTTTCAAGGTTGGCCAACTTTAATGGATGAAAGACATCCACATTTTTCTCCACCCTTACAGCATGAATAATCTTCTTACAATCAATATGCTACATTTAACAAAACCATTCAATCAGTTTGAAAATAGCTTAATGAATAGAAATGCAGAAAAGAATACTTAATTTGGTGCCAAAGTTTCTAATGTGGTTAAAGTAGTTACTTGTGGCAAAGGTAGGTGGATGAAATTAAAATTACCCATGGACTGATGGGTTGACATGCTCAAGAATGAAATTTAACTTCATTTAAATGCCCATAAATGTAAATGTAAATGTAAGACAACATAAAGCCAAAAAACTGTTGAATTTAAAAAGATTGTGGTCCAGAATGTCCCAATCCAATTAGAATAAATGGTCCAACCATATTAATAAACTTAGCACTACCAATTAATTATCAAAGCAGTGGCTTTAAATTTGTTACGATAAACTTATGAAAGCATATGCAATGTACTTCATTAACTCATCAAAATGAGTACTTTGTTCTAAATTTTACAGGCAAAGGCATAATGTATCCCTTAATTCCAAGATTTAGGGTGAACCATTTTAAGGATTATTTTCAGCCATTTGCCTATTCAAGTGATAAATAGAACTTTCATGGCATCAAATGGTTTTGTTAATCTTCATCAAATCATGGCAGATCTCGTAAGCTTTATAATTAGTTGTTTGAGACCCCTTTGATTTGTTGAAAACTAAGAGTCTCGGTTCAAATAGATGCGCCAAATGCAAGCTTCATTGACATAGCAACTCTGATAAAAGGAAGATGGATCTTCATGGCACAACAAGGCCTAAAGAATACCATGAAATTTTGCATGCAATGAAGATAATTAATTATAATGTTTCTCACATGCTCAAATGTGTAGGAAATTTTCATTTTTCTTATTGTTAGTAAATTTTTGGGTTGGTCACCAAACTACGGTGGTTTTTCAATTTGGGTACTGAATTTCAATTTGTATCATTTCAGTTACCAGAGATCGATTTGTTTACATTGGGAGGTCACGAGTGGGCTTCCCGTTGAGATTTGATGACATGGCAGCCAGAAGCTCCACGTAGGCGTCTTCTGGAACGATGACTAGATAGCCACGTGTGATGTTGTCCACGTAATCCGAGTAACCATCCAACTCAGCAGAGGATCTCGCCACGTCAGTCCGTCCCTTTCCCTTCTCCCTTCCCGGTTTCCTTTCACCCTTCCAAGCGAGACCGAGGGAGATGGCCGACTGTGGCTGTTATCACCGCCATCGCATTCTACAACCGGAGCAAGGAAAGCTGCAGGCTCGGCAGTCGAAGGTGAAGAAGGAGCGCAGTGGAGGGCCTCTCCCTCGGTCTCGCCTGGAAGGGTGAAAGGAAATCGGGAAGGGAAAGGGAAAAGGACGGGCTGACGTGGCGAGATCCTCTTCTGAGTTGGATGGTTACTCGGATTACGTGGACAACATCACACGTGGCTATCTAGTCATCGTTCCAAAAGATGCATACGTGGAGCTTCCAGCTGACATGTCATCAAATCTCACCTTGAAACCCACCAGTGACCTCCCGGTGTAAACAAATCGATCTTTGGTAACTAAAAATGATACAAATTGAAATTCGGTACCCAAATTGAAAAACCACCATAGTTTGGTGACCAACCCAAAAATTTACCCGATCTTCAATATAAAGTTTGATAATTTCCTTGTCTCCTAAAGAAAAAGAAAAAAAACACCTACTAATATCTTCATTTTATAGCATAACAAGAACTTGCTAAAATACATTTATGATGATTGATTGCTTCCCTGCAAGTGTACGGGATCACCAAGTAATACCTTGTGCGAAAACACAAGGATCGTATTCCACGGGGCTAAGGATCTCCTATTACTCCTTCTTGAGCTATTATCTAGCCTAAGATCCCAAGTGATGGAATTTACTCTACTAGGTGCAATTAAAATTTAAAACAAGATTAAGAACAAATTAGAGAGAACAAGCAATAAGCAAGCAAGAAACTCAATGAAATGCAAAGGCCTATGGATGTGGATCCCCTTGAGGGGTTATCATGAAACATGGATGATGAATAAAAGATGCAAGTTTAAAATAGACCATGAGATTCCAAGATTAGAACAACCCCCAATTTCTCGGCGATTGAACCCTAATCCCATACGAACATAGATATGAATTTCTTCCAAATCCACATTCCTACGATTGCAATAAGTACGAGGAAATCTCACTTAGGAGTAAACCTACTCTTCTTCGGATTAAACCTACATGGAGGGCTACCAAACACCCGATTTCTCGGCGTGATGATACAAGTGTCCCCTTGTAATCCATTCATGATCTAATACATGCGAGCAAGTCACATCTACATGCATCACTCATAAAAGAGCTACGGATTTCTCCTTAATGTAGCACTTAGCATGAAAACAATGGATTAGATCTCAAAATTACCCAAGCATGGAATTAACAAGCAATCATCCAAAATACATGATAAAACCCCCCAAGGTTCACCAACACCCGGTGGACTTGGGGGTCTAGTGTGTCATCATCCTACAACAAGCAACACAATCAAGTAAAACACACAAGAAAAGCATAATTGACACTCCCTAGATGAAATGGGGGAGGAGGAGGTAGAAAATATGCCGAATGATGCTTCCACCGCCAAAGGAATGTCGAATGACGCATCCTCTAGCCGTGGGTCTCCTTCTTTCAAATCGTGGTAGATCTCCCCTTCAATGACATTGCCTTCTTGCCTTGAGGGTCTTGGACCTTGGGCTTGAATGATCTCCTAGCTTTCTTGCCCTTCTTCTCCTTCCCAAGGTCGCCCAAAACCTCCCAAGAGATCTCCCAAAATCAACCCAAAAACAGTCCAGAAAAAGTCCTCCAAAAGTTCAGCCAAAAAGTCCTCTATTTTGCCCTAAAAGTTAGTATTTATACCCACCGATTCGCGATTCATACGGGGTGCATACGGCCCTCGTATCTGGGTAGTATGGAAATCTGGGCAGAACTCCAAATCATTACACGCTACGGTGCATACGGCCCCCATCTTTGGGTAGTATGGGGGTAGTATGAAATTCCTTGTTTTATCTCTTTTTGCCTAAATGATATCTTCTTGTTCTCCATGGCTTCCTTATGCCCTACAAAGCAAATAATAGACGATTAAGTGCGAAACGGGCATCAAACCTCACAAAATACATGCAAAGTGAATACGATATATATATGAAAAGCAACTACATTTAGACACTTATCAAATATCCCCACACTTAAGCGTTGCTTGTCCCCAAGCAATCAACTCATGAAAAACAAAGAGATTGAAAAGTGGCTAAATGCATTACCTCGGCATCAAGCAAATATAAGATTCCAAAAGCAATGGACAATGATACATAGATGTTGAGTCATAGTCAATAAGCATAATAAAAATATCATGTTTCACCCCTTATATGTCCGTGTCGTGTAGGTGAATCTTATATCTCTTTTGCTCCTGATCTGGTCTAGCCTAAGGACTTCAATCAGTACGGCTCTAGATGCTAATCACTCCACTTACAAAGAATACTAAGTCTTAAACTACTAAATGCTACTTCAATGGCCAAGTAAAATCCTTCAAATTCTATAGCTCGAAACTAGATCCACTTTCATCTCAAAACCTTTGGTAGATACTCAAAAAGATCACTAGGGTTTTATTTTCATTTCATTTTTTTTCGAGTCCGACTAACGTAGACTGCACCAACATCATTTTGAAATCTTTACGGAGGGTGCACATGCTGGTTAGGCACAAGAGCCACCCAACTACTCGATTACGGTCTACATAGACGCATTCATGCTTCGAAGCGAGAGGAATACTGACATAGACTCTTTTTTTTTTTTCATTTAATTTTTTTTCACATTTACCCTAGATCACATCTTCAGAGTATACTACATGACACAAAACTAGGATTAGTTCAACAAGACTTAGAAGTTCTTAAGAGTCCATTGGAGGATAGAACTTAGTGTTCTAAGGCCAAGTACTCAAAGTAGTGTGTTACGCATACAAGAGAGTTAGAGTAGTCACATTGGCTATTCCTAGGGCATCGACAAAAAAAATTCAGTGCACATGACAATACTAGGGGTAAAACAGGATTCAATAAAACATAGAAACAAGTAACTCACATCAATCATTAATCCAAGCTAAAAGAATCTTACAAGATTGAACAAAGCCATCATAGGTAACACTAGCATGTAACAAATGGTCCTAAAACATGAAATACATCCATCCCCACACTTAGTGTTGTGCATTGCCCTCAATGTACACTAATCATGAAAAACATGGCAAATCGTTAATGAAAATAAAAGAGGAGGGTGAAAATGAACTTCCCCAGTTACTCTTGTGTTTGTGGGGAGGTGTGACTCGACAAAAGGTGTGGTGAGCAATACATGTCTCGTCCGACCTACATTAAAAACTAGGAAAGCTCACCAAATTCCCTCAATGCCCTGCGAGGCAAAAAGAAGACATCATCATTCCACAAAGATTTAAAAAAAAATATAGACACAAGAGAGAAACTAGGGAGTAGTCAACAACACAGAGATGAAAATAACATAAAGTTTGACAACACAAGCCGGTAGGGTAGAACCATGCCGACTCAACAAAATACAAAAATACAAAATAAAGCAAGCAAAAATAAACGAAATTGTTCATGTTCCAAAAAGCTGCTACTCATCACAATCTGGTGCTGGTGGTGGTGGCATGGCGGTAGAAGGAGTGGTCATAGTGTGCTAGGATGAACCATAGTGCGAAGTGATGAAACAGCGAAAATCTGCCTCGAGCCGACGCTGTCCTTCAATAATCTGGTGAAGCTGGCCACGAATCTCACGCTACGCCTGATGCACGGCCTGTACCTCTCCCTCAATCCCCCTCAGTCTCATGTCGAAGCCGGGGGTGGGAACAGGTGCGTCTTCAGGCTCTGACTCTGTGTGCTCTGTCTGTCGCTGACTGGACTCACCAGTGGCCTGGTGACGTGTCGGTCTGCCACTCACACGCTCATTCACTACCAAGCCAATCACCCGAATGTGGGCCTGCCTGAGGGGTACTGCACCTCCTACAACGGTCATACCTAGCGTCTGCTCAAATAGACCCATGCCACGGATCAATCTAGTCACATAGGGCCCAGCAAATATAGCCTTCAATCGTGTATACGAGCCCTGGTGAAGGAATGCATCGGCAACAAGGTGGCCCAGGTGAGTAGGGCGCCGCTCGAAAATACCATACATCGTGTAAATATTGGACTGAGTGACAACCCCTTTGCTATCAGTGCGGCCCCGAATAGAACGAGCAATCAAAGCATGAATGAACCTGTGTGCCGGGTCAATCATGCGCGAGGCTTTTCGAGTCCGATCATCACCCGCCAAGGTCGCCCAATAGTTGCTTCTACCCACTTCACTCGGGAAATCAAGCTTAAGACGTTTACCGGGAATGGACTTAATAAACTCATCATTATAGATCCCCAAGTACTTGGCGAAGTTCAAGTAGTGCATAGTACGCTTCTTTCCAAAAGCTTGAAACCGAATGGTGATAATTTTCCTATCCCGCACGGAGTCTCCATCTTGCCGTGCCTCAAATGTACTCAAAACCTCCAAAGTCAATTGGCGAAAGGTTGGCTCGTTTATGGCAAAAGTTTGTCCCAACAATTATGTGATAACCAATCCTTGACTTGATTTGCTATCCCAAGGTTCTCCACAAGTCCCCAATCATGGTAGCATAATGTTCCAAATTTTTTTGTCTTCAATCTATCATATCTCTCTCGATGATGGGACAACTTGAAGACGGGTTCATCGGGTGTAGATGAAGGTTCAGTGGTTCTTGGGCGCTTGGAGGCAAGTGTTTTAGTGCGAGGTATTCCTACAATGAAAAGAAACCTTGTTCAAGCTCATAGGAATTCAAGATGAAACAAAATAAAATGCAAGAGATAGAGGAAACAAGTGAAAAATCAGATTTTTGAGGTCATACGGCCGTATAGGGGCCGTATAATCACTATTCATGCGGCAAGAGTCTCCCCTATATTCATAGCATCGAAAATTTTTTTTTACATAAACTTGAATGAAAATTCATCCATAACATTCACATCATCTAAACCAAGCAAAATGCTAAAGAAATTATACACAAAATCTTCAAGAATGCCCAAGAAATGAGAAAGATAAAATTAGGGCATTGAAAAAGCATACCGACGAAATCTTGAGAAAACAAGCTTCAAAATGATAAGATTTGGCCAAGAAATGAGGTTGAAAGAAGAGAAACATTCGGTGGAGGATGAGAGGAATGAGAGAAAGGAATGAGAGAGTGAAAAGGTGATGGTTAAAAAGGGGGGGCGTGCCATACGGCCCCGTATGGGGAGCCGTATGGGCTGAGAGGCTCTTTCGGCCGAGAAGCAAAATGCCCCTCAGACGGCCCCGATACGGGGCCATTTGAGGGGCCATCTGAGTTGGTGCAAAGCCTCTGGTTGGCTCTGTGTTCGTCTCAGACGGCCACCATACGGCCCAGTGAGACCGTATACCCTTTTAAACCATTTGAGAACTTCGAAAACCTGCCCCAAATGAAGTAAAAATGATATAGCAAGCTCGAAGACTTCTCCAAAAATGAATGAAATAAATAGAACGACGATCTAGCATATGAATTAACACCTACACAAGAGTTTCTCAATAAGTTGTGTAAATACACCACCATTAAAATGATGAGAACAATGTGCTAAGCGTTTGAGCATGAACTTATTCAAAAACAAAACAAGGCGAAGAAATACTAAAATTGAAGTGAACTAAGACCTAAGATACGAAAAATGCAAGAAAACTCCCCCGAATGCTTGGGTTGTCTCCCAAGAAGCGCTTGTTTAACGTCACGAGCCTGACGTACCTCATTCCTTACCTCATGGTGGCTCAAAGAGTTTGAAGCCATCCCCAGTTTCCCTTATAATGTTGTTATTGAAGTATAATTTCAATCGATGCCCATTGACCTTAAAAGTGCTGCTTTCCGGGTGGGTTACCTCAACCGCCCCATGTGGGAAGACTTGAGTGACTGTGTACGGACCTGACCAACATGATCTTGGCTTCCCCGGAAATAATTTCAACCTGGAGTTGAACAGTAGGACTTGATCTCCCTCGTGGAATTGTTTAGGGTGCTTGATGCGTCTGTCATGGTACTCTTTTACTTTTTTTTGTAGAGCTTCGAGGCACTCATCA
The DNA here is from genome assembly GCA_902712375.1 of Dioscorea dumetorum. Taxonomy (NCBI): domain Eukaryota; kingdom Viridiplantae; phylum Streptophyta; class Magnoliopsida; order Dioscoreales; family Dioscoreaceae; genus Dioscorea; species Dioscorea dumetorum. Next base: position 108,504 of record CACTHL010000445.1, read on the forward strand.
AGTTCGTTTAGTTGGAGTTTTCTCTTGCAACCTGCAAGAGAAGAATCTAGATTCAGAAACTTGATAGCCCAATACGCTTTATGCTCAAGCTCAACAGGTAGATGGCAAGCTTTCCCATAGACTAGCCTATACGGAGTGATGCCAATAGGAGTCTTGTAAGCTGTTATGTTGGCCCAGAGGGCGTCATCTAGATGTTCTGCCCAATCTCTTCGGTTTTGAGACACAGTTTTCTCTAAAATTCGCTGTAAATCCCTGTTGGACACTTCAACTTGCCCACTAGTTTGTGGATGGTATGGTGTAGCCATTTTATGGGAGACTCCATAGCGCTTCAAAATTTTTGCAAATTGGGCGTTACAGAAATGGGTGCCCCTATCGCTAATGATTGCACGTGGTGCGCCGAACCTGGAGAATAATTTCTTTAAGAATTTCACGACCACCCTCGCATCATTCGTTTGCAAGGCTTGAGCCTCCACCCATTTAGACACATAATCAACCACCACGAGTATGAACTTGTATCCATGGGAGCTCGAGAAAGGTCCCATGAAATCAATCCCCCAAACATCAAAAACTTCACAGGCTTGGTTCCAATTTTGGGGCATCTCATCCCGGCGAGAAATATTGCCGACCCGCTGACATCTGTCACAAGCTTGAATAAATTTTTGGGTGTCTTGGAATACCGATGGCCAATAGAAACCTGCATCAAGAATTTTCTTTGTTGTTCTGTTTGCATCATAATGGCCACCAGTGGGTCCTGAGTGGCAATGCCTCACGATGCTTAGACCCTCTGCCCTAGAGACACACCTTCGAGCAACCTGATCGGAACAAACTCTGAATAGGTAGGGATCTTCCCAAATGTAGTGCTTAAGGTCAGAGAAAAATTTCTTCCTTTGCTGATATGTAAACCATTTCGGGATGACCCCACCAACCAAGTAATTAGCGAAATCGGCAAACCAGATTGGTTCCTTCTCTTCTACTACCTGGATGTTATACAAGTGCTCTTCAAGGAATGAGTCATTAATGTCCTTTTCTCTCATAGTTTCAGTGACAGACCTCTCTAAACGGGATAAATGACCAGCTGCAAGATTCTCTGCTCCCCGCTTGTCCTTAATCTCAAGACCAAATTCTTGAAGCAATAAGACCCACCTTATCAAACGTGGTTTGGCATCTGATTTGCTAAGTAAGTATCTCAAAGTTGAATGATCAGTGTACACCACCACTTTAGAAAGAACCAAATATGACCAGAATTTATCAAAGGCAAATACCACGGCAAGTAGTTCTTTTTCAGTTATAGTGTAATTTGCTTGTGCTCCTGTTAGAGTTTTACTCGCGTAATAAATGGGATGAAAATGTTTGTCTCTCCGCTGACCAAGCACTGCCCCAACTGCAAAGTCACTCGCATCACACATCAATTCGAAGGGGGAGTTCTAATCTGGAGCTACCATGATGGGCGCTTGAATTAGTTTCTCCTTGAGTACAATAAAGGATGTCATGCAATCATGATCGAACTCGAATAGGACATCCTTTTCCAACAACCTTGTCAGGGGCCTAGCAATTTTAGAAAAATCTTTGATGAACCTTCGATAGAATCCAGCATGACCCAAAAAACTCCTTATGGCCTTCACAGAATTTGGAGGTGGTAGTTTTTCGATGGTGGAAATATTCGCCTTGTCAACCTCAATTCCTTCTTTCGAAATTTTATGACCCAAGACTATCCCCTTGAACCATGAAATGGCATTTCTCCCAACTCCAAGCACAAGATTAGTCTCTTCACATCGAATGAGGACCCGCTCAAGGTTCTTGGGAGGCACACATCGAAAGAATCACCAAAGACAGAAAAGTCATCCATAAACACTTCCATAAAATCTTCTACCATGTCTTCAAAATTGCCGTCATGCATCTCTCGAAAGGTCGGCGGGGCGTTACATAGTCCGAAAGCGCATGCGGCGATAAGCAAATGTGCCATACCGGACAAGTGAACGTAGTCTTCTCCTGATCTTCGAGGGCGATGGGAATTTGGAAGTAACCAGAGAACCCATCCAAAAAGCAATAGTATGCATGGCCAGCTAGTCGCTCCAAGATTCGGTCAATGAATGGTAAGGAAAATGATCTTTTCGGTGGCATCATTCAACTTTCTATAATCGATGCACACTCTCCACCCGGTAGTTGTACGAGTCGGGATTAATTAATTCTTCTCATTGGTAATCACAGTCATCCCCCCTTTCTTTGGAACCACTTGCATGGGGCCTTACCCACTCACTGTCTGATATCGGGTAAATAATGCCCGCATCGAGAAGCTTGATGATTTCTGCCCGTACCACTTCCTTCATATTTGGATTGAGTCTTCTTTGTGGCAAGGCTCTGGGTCTGTGTTCATCCGTCATCAGAATCTTGTGAGTGCAAACAGATGGATTTATTCCTTTTATGTCAGCTATCTTCCAAGCAATCGCCCTCTTGTGCCTCTTAAGCACATCCACCAATCCATTCTTTTGCTCAACTGTTAGGTTCGAAGAGATGATAACTGAAAGTTGTGTACCCTCTCCCAAAAGGCATACTCAAGGTGTTCAGGTAGTGTTTTCCAACTCCAAATTTGGTGCTTCCTCACTGACGGCGTCAAACCTCTGCGTTCCATAGCCCATCACCCCGTTCGGACCTTGTTTCTTCATGCGGACCCAAGTGACTTTCATCTGAACTGTTGTCTGTACCATGGACATGGAGCTCAAAGCATTCGGCATCATTTTCTGGATTGTCATGTTGCCCATATTGATGTTCCAAGTCGGACTCTTGTATCTTGGCTAACACTTACCCCATTTCAAAGACGGTCCTCTAGGATAGGATTCATGGGTAGCGCACTATCGGTCCTTGTAGTCAAAACACACTGCTCAATTGGTAATTCGCTTCCTTTAATCACTGATGGTGTTCCCTTTTCCATAAAGGTCTCGAACACTGTGTGTCAGCTACCACCTTCATAAGATATGCTCAGAATCCCCGATAGCAAAAGTGTGTATAAATAGTTGTCGGAGGGTGTGAAAAATGTTGCTGAGTTTGTCGATTAATCCAGCCTTCCAATCTGTATATGTCACCTTCCAACCCAATGTTCGGGTCTGCCATGTTGCACTCACAAGGTGAACTGTATAGAAAGGACTAGAGAATGAATTTAGATAGTACCTTTGCAAAACCAAGAAGAATGATAGAAAGTTAATATCAAAGGAAAAGAAAAAAAAATAACGATAAGAAATGAGTAAAGAATGCAATGGCTAGAGTAATAATCTAAAAGTTTCCTAGAATTCCTTAAAGCTCCCCGGCAACGGCGCCAAAAACTTGATTGCTTCCCCGCAAGTGTGCTGGATCGCCAAGTAATACCTTGTGCGAAAACACAATGATCGTATTCCACGGGGCCTAAGGATCTCCTATTACTCCCTTGAGCTATTATCTAGCCTAAGATCTCAAGTGATGGAATTTACTCTACTAGGTGCAATTAAAATTTAAAACAAGATTAAGAACAAATTAGAGAGAATAAGCAATAAGCAAGCAAGAAACTCAATGAAATGCAAAGGCCTATGGATGTGGATCCCCTTGAGGGGTTATCATGAAACATGGATGATGAATAAAAGATGCAAGGGTAAAATGGACCATGAGATTCCAAGATTAGAACAACCCCAATTTCTCGGCAATTGAACCCTAATCCCATACGAACATAGATAGGAATTTCTTCCAAATCCACATTCCTACGATTGCAATAAGTACGAAAAATCTCACTTAGGAGTAAACCTACTCTTCTTCGGATTAAACCTACATGGAGGGCTACCAAACATCCGATTTCTCGGCGTGATGATACAAGTGTCCCCTTGTAATCCATTCATGATCTAATACATGCGAGCAAGTCACATCTACATGCATCACTCATAAAAGAGCTACGGATTTCTCCTTAATGTAGCACTTAGCATGAAAACAATGGATTAGATCTCAAAATTACCCAAGCATGGAATTAACAAGCAATCATCCAAAAATACATGATAAAACCCCCAAGGTTCACCCACCCGGTGGCCTTGGGGGGTCTAGTGTGTCATCATCCTACAACAAGCAACACAATCAAGTAAAACACACAAGAAAAGCATAATTGACACTCCCTAGATGAAATGGGGGAGGAGGAGGTAGAAAATATGCCGAATGATGCTTCCACCGCCAAAGGAATGCCGAATGACGCATCCTCTAGCCGTGGGTCTCCTTCCTTCAAATCGTGGTAGATCTCCCCTTCAATGACGTTGCCTTCTTGCCTTGAGGGTCTTGGACCTTGGGCTTGAATGATCTCCTAGCTTTCTCCTTCCCAAGGTCGCCCAAACCCCCCCAAGAGATCTCCCAAAAATCGGCCTAAAAACAGTCCTGAAAAAGTCCTCCCAAAACTTCAGCCAAAAAGTCCTCTATTCTGCCCTAAAAGTTAGTATTTATACCCACCCGATTCGCGATTCATACTGGGTGCATACGGTCCCGTATACTTGGGTGGTATGGAAATCTAGGCAGAACTCTAAATCATTACACTGCTCCAGTGTATACGGCCCCCCCATACTGGGTAGTATGGGGGGTAGTATGAATCCTCGTTTTCATCTCTTTTTGCCTAAATGATATCTTCTTGTTCTCCCATGGCTTCCTTATGCCCTACAAAGCAAATAATAGACGCCAAGTGCGAAACTGGCATCAAACCTCACAAAATACATGCAAAGTGAATATGATATATATATGAAAAGCAACTACATTTAGACACTTATCAATGATATAGTGAACTACACATTAGATCAACATTTAGAGAGACAAACCACCATTAAATAAAAAAAAAACTATATTTTTTGACAAACTCAACATTTATTGTAAATGTATAACCAAAGATAGCCGAGTGGTGGTGCAATAAGCTCCCATGGAAAAGTTTTATTCTCTCTTCTTAAGTACGGATGTATGTGTGAGTTGACTTTTTTACATTGAAAAAGAATTTTTTATGATTAACCTCCTATTGGCTTCACCCAAAAAGGAAAGAAAAAAATAACAGAGCCTTGTTGAGTGAATACGTAGGCCACTTACTTTTATCAATGTTACTATTAATTTGCATAGAGAATCAAAGCTATGCAGATTTTGAGAGATTAGAATGAAGTCACAATCCAGGATCCCGGTTAAAGGGAAATGCTTTGTCAATGGTTTTTTTGGGTCAATTGATATTTGGGGCTTCATACGTGAGGACATCTCACAAATGACAAGAGTTCAAATCCATGAGATGAGATGTATATCTGAGAACTGTGAACATGCATTATGGGTGGTCCACCGCTAATGTGCCTATGTGCGTGGCGCCTATAGGGGTCACACACTCGAGACATGCGCACGTTTTGTCTTAGTTTAGCAGTCTCATTAGAGGTTTGTTTTTTTATTAAAAAAATATGCTATGGGTGTATTTGGAAAGGAAGATTTTTTTTTTTTTGGCACCTATAGATGATGCACATGCATGCTTGTACCCACGTTGTCACAATCCTTGAACACGCATGCATGAAAACAATGATAGTGATGAGAAGAGGAACATAACCAAGAGAAAATAGTAAAGCCTTAATTATCATGATAGGTTCTACATCACCTAAAGAGGGAACCCAGAGCAGAACTATCAAATAATTGGTGGATCAGATAGTTTATCCATCAACTCAAACTATATCTTCCTATGATGATTAGCCGGCACTTAAAGACAAAGATAGAAATTTTACAATATTAAAAAGTTTTTCATACACCTCTTATGTTTTTTTTTTCTTTTGCTTTATGGGGTCAACGCATTATATGGACATTGGGATCACTCACAATTTATGCTCATAACTTTCTCAGACAGGCACTCTTAACTAATGGATTGGAACTAATTACTATGGTAGATATTATCACTCGGAGGCCCAAGTACCAATTGCTTAAAAACCGTTCACTACAATTCACTCTTTGTAAAATACTTACACATTGGATTGATTGGACTAACGCTTGAGCAACCATATCAAGATGACAATAATATGTGTCTTGAATTCCAAATAATG